>JAULAV010002814.1:0-24999 GCA_030789695.1 Scilla litardierei | reverse complement strand
TCCTCAGGCATGTACTCAGGATCGACGTCCTCCGGCTCTACGTCCTCGGGTAGCTCTGCCTCGTCGACGTACTCTGGCTCCACACCTGACGTACAACACCAAAAGAAGGGATCTGTACGTCAGGTAAAGTCTACAAAAGAGGTCAGACTCTACTGCAAGTGTACCGAACTATTATACATCAGATTACTGATTGATTAGCATGCTGGGGTTATAACAGTGTAACAAAAAGGAAGTAACGCCGCAGGAAAGTAAAGCGTAGTAAACAGTAGGCGTAGCGTGTGCTACAGACTACGGGACTAACCTAAAAGGGTCGTGACAAGACGTGACAAGACCAGCAAGACAGGACAGGACACGACTAGACAAGACACGTGTGACTCGAAGGGTTCACGCCTTACGGTTCGAGGGGGATCAGACCCTCACCACATGCCCACGCTCAACCCTACCCCAACCCAAGTGCACAAGACAAGTCCGTACAAGGGATCACTCGGAGAGTGCCCTATTGCCCGCAGGCTGTGTATCAGTACAAGGGATCACTCGGAGAGTGTCCTATTGCCCACAGGCTGTGTATCCGTACAAGGGATCACTCGGAGAGTGCCCAATTGCCCGCAGGTTGTGTATCAGTACAAGGGATCACTCGTAGAGTGCCCTATTGCTCGCAGGCTGTGCAAAACAAGACACGACGTGACATGACATGACATGGATAGTTCTTCTAGGGTGTCCACACGCACGCACACACAAGATAACCCTACGGTGTCAAAAGTTGTTGTGGTTACGCTTAGACTTCGTCGTCAAGTCTAAGTCGTCAGGGAGTCCCGGACGCTATCATTTCACGTCCGGTTCTATTTGTTCACAGTCTAATAGTTCTAGCAGTTTACGACCAAGGCACGGCCAAAAGCGAAAGTGAGTGCACTTGCCTGCGGTGGCGAGTGTGTCGTCCGTCCGGGGCGTCTCGTCTAGGCGTCGCGTCCGCAGTAGTCCGTCTGAAACAGTGTCATGGCGATGGTGTCAGGTCGCGGTTTTCATCAAGTCCTATTAGGGTTTGTTTCTAGGTTATCGGGGCTATCCTATCCGTCAACGACACATTTTGGTGTTCTCGTTCAGCCTAAATCGACCACTACCCTATATGCACAGAAAAATTGTCCGACGGTCGATTTCTACAGTGACATCGTTTTACTGGTGCGGAAAAGTAAATTTAGTTCGAGTTGTCTGATTTTAGTTAGGGTTCAGTTTTGCTACGGTGTTGGTTTGCTATGAGTTCGGGGGACTAACCTCTCTGGTGTTTGGCGCGAATGGGAAGTAGAGTCTGAACGGCGACCGATCTGAACGACACGGCTACGGAACGTCTTCTAGAGGCGTCTCGGCTACGGGTAGCGTAGCCGAGAACGTTCCGGTAGCAGACTAAAAGTGAGGACAGCGAGCGGAGATAACGTACAGCGATCGGGAAGGCAAAACAGCGAGTGGAGGACATCGGGAAAGTGTTTACGGTGTCAGAAACTCGGACAGCGATCAATAGGAGCAACCGTGTATCGAAAAACGTCCTTGGGCTATCGAGGGGGCCGCACGTGAGGGTACAACGGCTGAGGGGGGTCTTGGCCACTCAGGGGGAAGCGCGGCGACGCTCTGCAGCTGTCGGAGGAGGCACGCGGTCGCCGGAAAATCGCAGCGGCTGCCACTGCGGTTTGCAACCGCGAACAAGAACAGCCCGCGGCTGTTCAGGCGATTGGGCGGCGGTGTTAGGCCACCGACGGTCGTGTGGCGGCGTGAGGCAGGCGCCGGAGTCGACGGGGCGGCGGGGTGACGTCGAGCGGCACCGGAGGAGGAACCGCAGCGGCGACGGGGCTTAGCGGTGATCGGGGCGCCTGTGCGAGGAGGTGGCCGACGCTGTGAACGACGGCGAACGGGGTCGGGGACGCCGGCGATCGGGTCAGGCGCAAGAGAGGGGGAGAGATGCGAGGGGAGAGGGAGAAGCTCGCGGGGGGAGATGATCTCTGGGCTTTTTGAGTTTTTGCGGCGGCTGGAAAAAACTCTGCCTAAGCTTGTTCACGTGAAAGAAATAAAAGTTAGGGTTGGGGTTTTTAATAATAATAAAATTGATATATAGGAATATGGTATATGTTATGAGGGAGAGAGATAGTGATAAAAAGAGTGGGGGTGGGAAAAAGTGTAGTGCCAAATAGTGGCAGAAGATTTACCCCTTGATACGTATGAGTATCAATAGGGATTTGCTAAGATTTAATCATGAATTCGAATTTCAAAAGATTAGGGCTAAAATCAACGGTCGAGATTTATCCTGTTGATATCTTTCGTCTCTGGCGTCAGAAAAATAATCCGAAAATATCGGGGCGATCGTGAAGACGAGACAATCAGATCTACGGAGCCCGATCACGCGATATGCCTACCAAAAATTTACGTAAAATTGGAAACGGTGATTTGAGACAAATGACTAAAACGCCCCTATCATTCTAAGTCGTTTTGCGAGAAAACGAGCGGTGAAATGAAGTTCCCAAAAATTTCTATAAAATACTACACTCCCAAACGATCACAACGGTATATCACATCGCATATTTCGGACTACAGAAATAGCCGAATAAAATACATGCACGATAAAGCACATGCACGTAGAAAATCCATAAGGTCAGAAAGCGACCGTTACATTCTATCCCACTAAAAGAAAGATTCCGCCCTCGAAATCAACAACACTAATCAGCAAACAAGAATGGAAAATGCTCCCTCATCTCCTCCTCGCGCACCCAAGTGGACTCTCCAGGTGATCCGTGACGCCACATCACTCTCACCTGGTCAACTACCTTATTCCTCAATTGCTTCTGTCGGCGGTCCAAAATCTGCACAGGCTGCTGGTCATACGTCAGGTCCGGGCGAACCGTAATCTCAGAGAAATCAACCGTGTGTGACGGATCACTGACGGACCGACATAACTGAGATACGTGGAATACGTCGTGAACTCCCTCCAAAGATGGTGGCAAAGCAAGGCGGTAGGCCACTGCTCCCACACGCTCCAGCACATCGAATGGTCCAATATGCCTCGGACTCAGATTTCCCTTCTTCCAGAAACGAATAACTCCGGGGTTCGGAGAAATCTTCAGGAAGACGTGATCTCCAGGCTGGAACTCCAACGGTCTTCTCTTGGCATCAGCCCAATGCTTGAAACGATCCTGCGCAACTCTGAGCTTCTCCCTGATGTCTCTCACGACATCCACATCTTCCACTATCATCTCTGGACCCAACATCTCCCGATCTCCAATGTCATCCCAGCTCAGTGGCGATCGACATTTCCTTCCATATAAGGCAGCAAACGGCGCCATGCCAATGCTCGCCTGGTAGCTGTTGTTATACGAAAACTACACCAAGTGAAGATGGTCCTCCCAAGATTCCTTCAAATCGAGCGTACAAGCTCGCAGCATATCCTCTAGAATCTGAATAGTCCTCTCGGACTGGCCATCGGTCTGCGGGTGGTACGCCGTGCTGAAACTCAGACACGTACCCAAATTCTCCTGCAGACTTCTCCAGAACTGAGATGTGAACCTCGAGTCTCTGTAAGACACGATGCTCACGGGATCTCCATGTAAGCATACAACCTCCTGCACGTACACGGTCTACATCACAACTATACAAGACAAGTCCGTACAAGGGATCACTCGGAGAGTGCCATATTGCCCGCAGGCTGTGTATCAGTACAAGGGATCACTCGGAGAGTGTCCTATTGCCCGCAGGCTGTGTATCCGTACAAGGGATCACTCGGAGAGTGCCATATTGCCTGCAGGCTGTGTAAGTACAAGGGATCACTCGGAGAGTGCCCTATTGCCCGCAGGCTGTGCAAAACAAGACACGACGTGACATGACAGGGATAGTTCTTCTAGGGTGTCCACACGCACGCACACACAAGATAACCCTACGGTGTCAAAAGTTGTTGTTGTTACGCTTAGACTTCGTCGTCAAGTCTAAGTCGTCAGGGCGTCCCGGACGCTATCATTTCACGTCCGGTTCTATTTGTTCACAGTCTAATAGTTCTAGCAGTTTAAGACCAAGGCACAGCCAAAAGCGCAAGTGAGTGCACTTGCCTGCGGTGGCGAGTGTGTCGTCCGTCCGGGGCGTCTCGTCCAGGCGTCGCGTCCGCGGTAGTCCGTCTGAAACAGTGTCACGGCGACGGTGTCAGGTCGCGGTTTTCATCAAGTCCTATTAGGGTTTGTTTCTAGGTTATCGGGGCTATCCTATCCATCAACGTCACATTTTGGTGTTCTCGTTCAGACTAAATCGACCACTATCCTATATGCACAGAAAAGTTGTCCGACGGTCGATTTCTACAGTGACATCGTTTTACTGGTGCGGAAAAGTAAATTTAGTTCGAGTTGTCCGATTTAAGTTAGGGTTCAGTTTTGCTACGGTGTGGGTTTGCTATGAGTTCGGGGGACCAACCTCTCCGGTGTTTGGCGCGAATGGGAAGTAGAGTCTAAACGGCGACTGATCTGAACGGCACAGCTACGGAACATCTTCTAGAGGCATCTCCTCTATGGGTAGCGTAGCTGAGAACGTTCCGGTAGCGGACTGAAGGTGAGGACATCGAGCGAAGATAACGGACAGCGAGCGGAGATAACGGAAAGCTATCGGGAAGGCAAAACAACGAGCGGGTGACGTCGGGAAGGTGTTTACGGTGTCGGAAACTCGGATAGCGATCAATAGGAGCAACCGTGTATCGGAAAACATCGTAGGGCTGTCGAGGGGGCCACACGTGAGGGTACAACATCTGAGGGGGGTCTTGGCCACTCAGGGGGAAGCACGGCGGCGCTCTGCGGCTGTCGGAGGAGGCACGCGGCCGCCGAAAAATCGCAGCGGCTGCCGCTGGGGTTTGCAGCCGCGAACAAGAACAGCCCGCGGCTGTTCAGGCAATTGGACGGCGGTGTTAGGCCGCCGGCGGTCGTGTGGCGGCGTGAGGCAGGCGCCGGTGTCGACGGGGCGGCGGGGTGACGTCGAGCGGCGTCGGAGGAGGCACCGCAGCGACGACGGGGCTTAGCGGTGATCGGGGCGCCTGTGCGAGGAGGTGGCCGGCGCTGTGAACAACGGCGAACGGGGTCAGGGACGCCGGCGATCGGTTCAGGCGCAAAAGAGGGGGAGAGATGCGGGGGGAGAGGGAGAAGCTCGTGGGGGGGGGAGATGATCTCGGGGCTTTTTGAGTTTTTGCGGCGGCTGGAAAAAACTCAGCCTAAGCTTGTTCACGTGAAAGAAATAAAAGTTAGGGTTGGGGGTTTTAATAATAATAAAATTGATATATAGGAATAGGGTATATGTTATTTGAGGGAGAGAGATAGTGATAAAAAGAGTGGGGGTGGGAAAAAGTGTAGTGCCAAATAGTGGCAGAAGATTTACCCCTTGATACGTATGAGTATCAATAGGGATTTGCTAAGATTTGATCATGAATTCGAATTTCAAAAGATTAGGGCTAAAATCAACGGTCGAGATTTATCCGGGTGATATCTTTCGTCTCGGGCGTCAGAAAAATAATCCGAAAATACCGGGGCGATGGTGGAGACGAGACACTCAGATCTACGGAGCCCGATCATGTGCTACGCCTACTAAAAATTTACGTAAAATTGGAAACGGTGATTTGAGACAAATGACTAAAACGCCACTATCATTCCAAGTCGTTTTGCGAGAAAACGAGCCGTGAAATGACGTTCCCAAAAATTTCTATAAAATACTACACTCCCAAACGATCACAACGGTATATGACATCGCATATTTCGGAGTCCAGAAATAGCCGAATAAAATACGTGCAAGATAAAGCACATGCAAACAGAAAATCCATAAGGTCGGAAAGCGACCGTTACATTCTATCCCACTAAAAGAAAGATTCTGCCCTCGGAATCAACAACACTAATCAGCAAACAAGAATGGAAAACACTCCCTCATCTCCTCCTCACGCTCCCAAGTGGACTCTCCAGGTGATCCGTGACGCCACATCACTCTCACCAGGTCGATTACCTTATTCCTCAATTGCTTCTGTCGGCGGTCCAAAATCTGCACAGGCTGCTGGTCATACGTCAGGTCCGGGAGAACCGTAATCTCAGAGTCAACCGTGTGCGACGGATCACTGACGGACCGACGTAACTGAGATACGTGGAATACGTCGTGAACTCCCTCCAAAGATGGTGGCAAAGCAAGGCGGTAGGCCACTGCTCCCATGCGCTCCAGCACATCGAATGGTCTAATATACCTCGGACTCAGCTTTCCCTTCTTCCCGAAACGAATAACTCCGGGGTTCGGAGAAATCTTCAGGAAGACGCGATCTCCAGGCTGGAACTCCAACGGTCTCCTCTTGGCATCAGCCCAATGCTTGAAACGATCCTGCGCAACTCTGAGCTTCTCCCTGATGTCTCTCACGACATCCACAGCTTCCACTATCATCTCTGGACCCAACAGCTCTCGATCTCCAATGTCATCCCAGCTCAGTGGCGATCGACATTTCCTTCCATACAAGGCAGCAAACGGCGCCATGCCAATGCTCGCCTGGTAGCTGTTGTTATACGAAAACTCCACCAAGTGAAGATGGTCCACCCAAGATCCCTTCAAATCGAGCGTACAAGCTCGCAGCATATCCTCTAGAATCTGAATAGTCCTCTCGGACTGGCCATCGGTCTGCGGGTGGTACGCCGTGCTGAAACTCAGACTCGTACCCAAATTCTCCTGCAGACTTCTCCAGAACTGAGATGTGAACCTCGAGTCTCTGTAAGACACGATGCTCACGGGATCTCCATGTAAGCGTACAATCTCCTGCACGTACACGGTCTACATCACAACTATACAAGACAAGTCCGTACAAGGGATCACTCGGAGAGTGCCCTATTGCCCGTAGGTCGTGTATCAGTACAAGGGATCACTCAGAGAGTGCCCTATTGCCCGCAGGCTGTGTATCCGTACAAGGGATCACTCGGAGAGTGCCATATTGCCTGCAGGCTGTGTATCAGTACAAGGGATCACTCGGAGAGTGCCCTATTGCCCGCAGGCTGTGCAAAACAAGACACGACGTGACATGACAGGGATAGTTCTTCTAGGGTGTCCACACGCACGCACACACAAGATAACCCTACAGTGTCAAAAGTTGTTGTTGTTACGCTTAGACTTCGTCGTCAAGTCTAAGTCGTCAGGGCGTCCCGGACGCTATCATTTCACGTCCGGTTCTATTTGTTCACAGTCTAATTGTTCTAGCAGTTTAAGACCAAGGCACAGCCAAAAGCGCAAGTGAGTGCACTTGCCTGCGGTGGCGAGTGTGTCGTCCGTCCGGGGTGTCTTGTCTAGGTGTCGCGTCCGCGGTAGTCCGTCTGAAACAGTGTCACGGCGACGGTGTCAGGTCGCGGTTTTCATCAAGTCCTATTAGGGTTTGTTTCTAGGTTATCGGGGCTATCCTATCTGTCAACGTCACATTTTGGTGTTCTCGTCCAGACTAAATCGACCACTATCCTATATGCACAGAAAAGTTGTCCGACGGTCGATTTCTACAGTGACATCGTTTTACTGGTGCAGAAAAGTAAATTTAGTTCGAGTTGTCCGATTTTAGTTAGGGTTCAGTTTTGCTACGGTGTGGGTTTGCTATGAGTTCGGGGGACCAACCTCTCCGGTGTTTGGCGCGAATGGGAAGTAGAGTCTGAACGGCGACCGATCTGAACGGCACGGCTACGGAACGTCTTCTAGAGGCATCTCGGCTACGGGTAGCGTAGCCGAGAACGTTCTGGAAACGGACTGAAGGTGAGGACAGCGAGCGGAGATAACGGACAGCGAGCGGAGATAACGGACAACGATCGGGAAGGCAAAACAGCGAGCGGGACGTCGGGAAGGTGTTTACGGTGTCGGAAACTCGGATAGCGATCAATAGGAGCAACCGTGTACTGGAAAACGTCGTAGGGCTGTCGAGGGGGCCGCACGTGAGGGTACAACGGCAGAGGGGGGTCTTGGCCACTCAGGGGGAAGCGCGGCGGCGCTCTGCAGCTGTCGGAGGAGGCCCGCGGCCGCCGGAAAATCGCAGCAGCTGCTGCTGCGGTTTGCAGCCGCGAACAAGAACAGCCCGCGGTTGTTCAGGTGATTGGGCGGCGGTGTTAGGCTGCCGGCGGTCGTGTGGCGGTGTGAGGCAGGCGCCAGAGTCGACGGGGCGGCGGGGTGACGTCGAGTGGCACCGGAGGAGGCACCGCAGTGGCGACGGGGCTTAGCGGTGATCGGGGCGCCTGTGCGAGGAGGTGGCCGGCGCTGTGAACGACGGCGAACGGGGTCGGGGACGCCGACGATCGGTTCAGGCACAAAAGAGGGGGAGAGATGCGAGGGGAGAGGGAGAAGCTCACGGGGGGAGATGATCTCGGGGCTTTTTGAGTTTTTGCGGCGGCTGGAAAAACTCAGCCTAAGCTTGTTCACGTGAAAGAAATAAAAGTTAGGGTTGGGGTTTTTAATAATAATAAAATTGATATATAGGAATAGGGTATATGTTATTTGAGGGAGAGAGACAGTGATAAACAGAGTGGGGGTGGGAAAAAGTGTAGTGCCAAATAGTGGCAGAAGATTTACCCCTTGATACGTATGAGTATCAATAGGGATTTGCTAAGATTTGATCATGAATTTGAATTTCAAAAGATTAGGGCTAAAATCAACGGTCGAGATTTATCCGGGTGATATCTTTCGTCTCGGGCGTCAGAAAAATAATCTGAAAATACCGAGGCGATCGTGGAGACGAGACACTCATTTCTACGGAGCCCGATCATTCGCTACGCCTACCAAAATTTTACGTAAAATTGGAAACGGCGATTTGAGACAAATGACTAAAACGCCCCTATCATTCCAAGTCGTTTTGGGAGAAAACGAGCCGTGAAATGACGTTCCCAAAAATTTCTATAAAATACTTCACTCCCAAACGATCACAACTGTATATCACATCACATATTTCGGAGTCCAGAAATAGCCGAATAAAATACGTGCACGATAAAGCACGTGAACGCAGAAAATCCTTAAGGTCGGAAAGCGACCGTTACATTCTATCCCACTAAAAGAAAGATTCCGCCCTCGGAATCAACAACACTAATCAACAAACAAGAATGGAAAACGCTCCCTCATCTCCTCCTCGCGCTCCCAAGTGGACTCTCCAGGTGATCCATGACGCCACATCACTCTCACCAGGTCGACTACATTATTCCTCAATTGCTTCTGTCGGCGGTCCAAAATCTGCACATGCTGCTGGTCATACGTCAGGTCCGAGCGAACCGTAATATCAGATAAATCAACCGTGTGCGACGGATCACTGACAGACCGACGTAACTGAGATACGTGGAATACGTCGTGAACTCCCTCCAAAGATGGTGGCAAAGCAAGGCGGTAGGCCATTGCTCCCACGTGCTCCAGCACATCGAATGGTCCAATATACCTCGGACTCAGCTTTACCTTCTTCCCAAAACGAATAACTCCGCGGTTCGGAGAAATCTTCAGGAAGACGTGATCTCCAGGCTGGAACTCCAACGGTCTCCTCTTGGCATCAGCCCAATGATTGAAACGATCCTGCGCAACTCTGAGCTTCTCCCTGATGTCTTTCACGACATCCACAGCTTCCACTATCATCTCTGGACCCAACAGCTCCTGATCTCCAATGTCATCCCAGCTCAGTGGCGATCGACATTTCCTTCCATATAAGGCAGCAAACGGCGCCAAGCCAATGCTCGCCTGGTAGCTATTGTTATACAAAAACTCCACCAAGTGAAGATGGTCCTCCCAAGATCCCTTCAAATCGAGCGTACAAGCTCGCAGCATATCCTCTAGAATCTGAATAGTCCTCTCGGATTGGCCATCGGTCTGCGGGTGGTACGCCATGCTGAAACTCAGACTCGTACCCAAATTCTCCTGTAGACTTCTCCAGAACTGAGATGTGAACCTCTAGTCTCTGTCAGACACGATGCTCACGGGAACACCATGTAAGCGTACAATCTCCTGCACGTACACGGTCTACATCACAACTATTTCCAAGAGGAAAAAAAATTTAAAAGAGGAGTAAAAACGAAATTTTTACCTCCAGATATTTCCTCGCCAAGACTTCCGTAGACTGGCCCACTCGGAAGGCGATGAAATGCGCAAACTTAGTTAACCGATCAACGATCACCCAGACTGCGTCGTTCTGCTTCGGGGTCCGAGGCAAACCAGTCACGAAATCCATCGTAATATGTTGCCACTTCCACTCCGGAATAGGAAGCGGTTGTAGCAATCCAGCCGTACGATGGTGCTCAGCCTTCACCTGTTGGCATATAAAACACTTGGCAATGCTCCGTGCCACACTCCTCTTCATGCCAATCCACCAGTAATTCAGACGGAGGTTCTTATACATCTTGATGCCACCAGGATGTATAGAATAAGGCGAGTTATGAGCCTCGCTCAAAAGCTCCTCCCGAACATCACCTGCAGGTACGCAGAGTCTGCTGCCGTACCACAGCGAACCATCCTCATGAATCACGAACTCCGTCCGTAGTCCAGCTTCAACCTGCCTCCTGATCCTCTGTAGCTTCGGACTCCTTCCTGTGCTGCCTTGATCCGATCCACGATTGTGGACTGAATCTGCAAATTCATGAATGAAAGAACCATACCAGGTAGGACGACCTCTAAATCCATCTCTTTCAGCTCCTGCTGTATCCTCCAGTCAGCAGTATGCATCATCGCAGTAGGAAGTCTACTCAAAGCATCGGGCACTACGTTCACCTTCCCTGGGTGATACTGCACGTCTATCTCATAGTCAGCCATGAGCTCTAACCATCGTCTCTGACGCATGTTGAGCTCCTTCTGCGTAAAGATGTACTTCAAGCTTTTGTGATCGGTGAAAATCTTCACGCTCTCACTCAGCAAGAAGTGCCTCCAGATCTTCAGTGCAAATATCACCGCTGCCAACTCCAGATCGTGTGTCGGGTAATTCTTCTCATGAGTCCTCAACTGACGAGAGGCGTACGCGACCACGTGGCCATGCGATGCAAAACGCATCCAAGGCCCTTCCCTGATGCATCAAAATATACCTCGAAGCCTCCGCTTCGATCCGGTACTGCCAAAACCGGTGCTGTGGTCAATCTCACCTTCAAGATACTGAAGGCCTCCTCACAAGCATCTGACCAATGGAACTCCACATCCTTCCTCGTCAGCTTCGTCATCGGCTCTGCAATCTTCGAGAAATCCTTGATGAATCGCCGATAATAGCCTGCTAAGCCAAGAAAGATCCTGATATCAGACGTTGACTGTGGAGTTGGCCAATCTCTGACTGCTCTGACCTTCTCCGGATCTACAGATATGCCATCACCGGACACCACGTGTCCCAGGAACGTGACTCTGTCCAGCCAAAACTCGCACTTACTATATTTGGCATATAGCTTATGTCGCCTCAGCATCTCCAGCACTGTCCTCAGATGACAGCTGTGCTCCTCCTTAGACTTCGAGTAAATAAGAATGTCATCTATGAAAATAATGACAAACTTATCCAAGAAGTCGTAGAATATCAAATTCATCAAATTCATGAACACAGCTGGAACATTGGTCACGCCGAAGGGCATAACCACGAACTCATAATGTCCGTACTTCGTCCAGAAAGCTGTCTTCGGAATATCGTCCTTCTTCACCTTCAGCTGATGATATCCGCTCCTCAAGTCCAACTTCGAGAAAACTCTCGAACCTCCCAGCTGATCAAAAATATCGTCGATGCGCGGCAGTGGATACTTATTCTTCACTGTGACAGCATTCAGTCCTCGATAGTCCACTCACATCCTGCGGGACCCATCCTTCTTCTTCACGATCAAAACTGGTGCACCCCATGGTGACACACTAGGGTGGATGAAATCCTTCTGCAGCAACTCATCTAACTGCTTCCGCAGTTCCTCAAGCTCAGCAGGAGCCATCTGATACGGCGCCTTCGATATCGGCTACGCTCCCGGCATAAGATCAATACCAAATTCTAGAGCTCTGTCGGGTGGCAGACCCGAGATATCCTCCAGGAAGACGTCGTCGAAGTCTCTGACGACTGTTGGTCGGTCGATCTCCATCTGCATAACTGCTACAATCGACACCTCCGGCTTGGCCCGAAATCTGATGGGCCCAAGCGACTCGTCTCTGCTACGGAACTCGAACTCCGGACGGCCCGGAATCAGAAATACCACCCTCTTACTGTGGCATTCGATCGAGGCGTGGAAGTCTCCCAGCCAATCGATGCCAAGAACGACATCGAAATGCGGTAGATCGTGGACAATGAAATCTGCAAATAGTTCGTGTCCACTGACCACCAAAGGGATTGATCGACACCCCAAATTCACAGTCACCACTCCATTCCCCGTGGTGATGTCCCAACACTTAGGAAGTGTATGGGTGGGAATGGAGTGCATTGTTACAAATCTCCGGGATAAGATGCACATGGATGCACCGGAGTCGAACAGAGCCAAGGCAGGGTGAGATGACACTAGAATGGTGCCTAGGATACGAAAGAACTACGGTCAAACCAAGCTACTCTAACAAACAAGGCAAACTAACATAGCTAACATTAAGATCTACACTATGAAATGAAAGTCTAGATTCGAAGTATACCTGCAATAACTCCATCCAGCTCCTCAGTCTCAACAGCGGTCATGGTGTAAGCCGGCCTCTGGGGTTGCACTGCCCGCTGAAACATCTGCCTCTGTGGCGCCAAGGGTGGTCCACGTACAACATCTCCTCTCTGAACCGGGGCAGGTGCTTTACTCTGTAGCGGGGCTGGTGCTCCGACCTTGGCGTGATGCGCTCTCGGACAATCCTTAGCTGCATGCGAAGCATCTCCACAAACCAAGAACAATCCCAGCTTCTTCCTACAATTGGTCTGGACATGTCCTGGCTTGCCACAGAAGTGGCACGGTCCCTTATTCTGACTCTGCATAGGTGCTCCTGGCCTCTTGAAATGTACTGTCTGAACTGGCCTCATCGCCGGCCTAGCAGGTGGCCGGTACTGCTTCATAGGACGCTTCCCTTTATCAGCTGGATGGGCAGGTAGACACGACATGGTCTCATGGTTCCTCGCGGCATTCAGCACCGCTCCTATGGTCGTGAAATCTTCCGAAGACATCGAAGCCTGAATCTTCGGACGCAGTCCCTGATGAAAACGATCAGCTCGTTTCTCCTCCTTCCTCACCATATGTGGGGCAAACCGACTCAGCATCTCGAACTCCGCCTCATACTCGTCAACGGTCATATCCCCTACTTTAGATCTACAAATCTACTCAACAGCTCCCTCCTAGCAGCCTTGGTGAAATACTTCTTCTTGAACATCGAGCGGAAGGTCCTCCACTCCACTGGCTTCTGCAGGTGCCTCTCCTCAATGCGCCACCAGTTCCTAGCATTCTCTGTCAGCTGCATCTTTGCTATCTCAACCTGGGTATCATCAGCAATCTTCGCAGCAATCAGCTTCTCCTCAATACTCAAAATCCACTCATCAGTGGCCAACGGTCCTTCCTTCCCAGAAAATGTCTTCGGCTGAAGCTCATTGAACTGCTTCACTCCGGGAGCAGCTCGAGGGACAGGCGGAGGTGGTGGTGGTGCAACTGGAGGAGCATGGGCAGCACGGTGGGACTGCTGAACCAACTGGTGCTACACGTCCAACATCTCTTTCATCACGCCCAGAAACTGGCGAAACTCTCCGCCCTGGTCTTCCGGAACTCCATCGCCTAAGTTCCCAGATCGGGTGACGCGTCGTCCTGCCATCCTATTGTTAAGAAATACAGAGATTAGACTCGTACAATTACTGGATAACAATAAAATGAATGTCAATACTCCTATTGTTCCATACTTGCAGAAAGAATTGGGACCTGCATGGGCCACCACTAAAACCTGTCACGCTGCGCTTCCCAAACGACGGAGGCGAAGCGTGACTAAAGCCCGCTTAGGCTGGGGCTGAGAAGCCCGGACCCTATAAGCGTCTGTGTGGTACTCCAAGATGGAGGAACATGTCTCGGCATGTTAGTACAAAACAATAAAAAGTACTGAAAAGAAAACATTCGTTTTATTCCAAATTTATCAATCCAGAGTACTGAGAGTCTAACAAAAACCTGAGTCGGCTACAACAACAGAAAAGTAAACTACTGGTGCAAGCACCCAACCTAGACAGAAAGTAAACGGTGCTATGCACCCAAAAAAACTACGGTGGAACCTCTGAATCGGCAACACGAAAATCTCTAACTCTGGTCCTCCTCAGGCATGTACTCAGGATCGACGTCCTCCGGCTCTACGTCCTCGGGTAGCTCTGCCTCATCGACGTACACTGACTCCACACCTGACATACAACACCAAAAGAAGGGAACTGTACGTCAGGTAAAGTCTACAAAAGAGGTCAGACTCTACTGCAAGTGTACCGAACTATTATACAACAGATTACTGGTTGATTAGCATGCTGGGGTTATAACAGTGTAACAAAAAAGAAGTAACGCAGCAGGAAAGTAAAGCGTAGAAAATAGTAGTCGTAGCGTGTGCTACAGACTACGGGACTAACCTAAAGGGGTCGTGACAAGACGTGACAAGACCAGTAAGACAGGACAGGACACGACTAGATAAGACACGTGTGACTCGAAGGGTTCACGCCTTACGGTTCGAGGTGGATCCGACCCTCTCCATGTGCGCACGCTCAACCCTACCCCAACCCAAGTGCACAAGGTAAGTCCGTACAAGGGATCACTCGGAGAGTGCCCTATTGCCCGCAGGCTGTGTATCAGTACAAGGGATCACTCGGAGAGTGCCCTATTGCTCGCAGGCTGTGTATCTGTACAAGGGATCACTCGGAGAGTGCCCTATTTCCCGTAGGCTGTGTATCAGTACAAGGGATCACTCGGAGAGTGCCCTATTGCCCGCAGGCTGTGCAAAACAAGACACGACGTGACATGACAGGGATAGTTCTTCTAGGGTGTCCACATGCACGTACACACAAGATAACCCTACGGTGTCAAAAGTTGTTGTTGTTACGCTTAGACTTCGTCGTCAAGTCTAAGTCATCAGGGCGTCCCGGACGCTATCATTTCACGTCCGGTTCTATTTGTTCACAGTCTAATAGTTCTAGCAGTTTAAGACCAAGGCACGACCAAAAGCGCAAGTGAGTGCACTTGCCTGCGGTGGCGAGTGTGTCGTCCGTCCGTGGCGTCTCGTCCAGGCGTCGCGTCCGCGGTATTCCGTCTGAAACAGTGTCATGGCGACGGTGTCAGGTCGCGGTTTTCATCAAGTCCTATTAGGGTTTGTTTCTAGGTTATCGGGGCTATCCTATCCGTCAACGTCACATTTTGGTGTTCTCGTTCAAACTAAATCGACCACTACCCTATATGCACAGAAAAGTTGTCCGACGGTCGATTTCTACAGTGACATCGTTTTACTGGTGCGGAAAAGTAAATTTAGTTCGAGTTGTCTGATTTTAGTTAGGGTTCAGTTTTTCTACGGTGTGGGTTTGCTATGAGTTCGGGGGACCAACCTCTCCGGGGTTTGGCACGAATGGGAAGTAGAGTCTGAACGGCGACCGATCTGAACGGCACGGCTACGGAACGTCTTCTAGAGGCGTCTCGGCTACAGGTAGCATAGCCGAGAACGTTCCGGTAGCAGACTGAAAGTGAGGACAGCGAGCAGAGATAACGGACAGCGATCAGGAAGGCAAAACAACGAGCGGGGGACGTCGGGAAGGTGTTTACGGTGTCGGAAACTCGGATAGCGATCAATAGGGGCAACCGTGTATCGAAAAACATCGTAGGGCTGTCGAGGGGGCCGCATATGAGGGTACAACGGCCGAGGGGGGTCTTGGCCACTCAGGGGGAAGCACGGCGGCGCTCTGCGGCTGTCGGAGGAGGCACGCGGCCGCCGAAAAATCACAGCGGCTGCCGCTGCGGTTTGCAGCCGCGAACAAGAACAGCCCGTGGCTGTTCAGGCGATTGGTCGGCGGTGTTAGGCAGCCGGCGGTCGTGTGGCTGCGTGAGGCAGGCGCCGGAGTCGACGGGGCAGCGGGGTGACGTCGAGCGGTGTCGGAGGAGGCACCACAGCGGCGACGGGGCTTAGCGGTGATCGGGGCGCCTGTGCGAGGAGGTGGCCGACGCTGTGAACGACTTCGAACGGGGTCGGGGACGCCGGTAATCGGGTCAGGCGCAAGAGAGGGGGAGAGATAAGAGGGGAGAGGGAGAAGCTCGCGGGGGGAGATGATCTCGGGGCTTTTTGAGTTTTTGCGGCGGCTGCAAAAACTCAGCCTAAGCTTGTTCACGTGAAAGAAATAAAAGTTAGGGTTGGGGGTTTTAATAATAATAAAATTGATATATAGGAATAGGGTATATGTTATTTGAGGGAGAGAGATAGTGATAAAAAGAGTGGGGGTGGGAAAAGTGTAGTGCCAAATAGTGGCAGAAGATTTACCCCTTGATACGTATGAGTATCAATAGGGATTTGCTAATATTTGATCATGAATTCGAATTTCAAAAGATTAGGGCTAAAATCAACGGTCGAGATTTATCCGGGTGATATCTTTCGTCTCGGGCGTCAGAAAAATAATCCGAAAATACCGGGGCGATCGTGGAGACACACAGATCTACGGAGCCCGATCGTGTGCTATGCCTACCAAAAATTTATGTAAAATTGGAAACGGCAATTTGAGACAAATGACTATAACGCCCCTATCATTCCAAGTCGTTTTGCGAGAAAACGAGCCGTGAAATGACGTTCCCAAAAATTTCTATAAAATACTACACTCCCAAACGATCACAACGGTATATCACATCGCATATTTCAGAGTCCAGAAATAGCCGAATAAAATACGTGCACAATAAAGCACGTGCACGCAGAAACCCCATAAGGTCGGAAAGCGACCGTTACATGCTCTGCAGACTGACCCGAGCTGGGTCACATCGATACGCCATCTGTATCTACTCTGTTTGCTGATATCTGTCATCAAGACTTGCCGTCCACCGGCTCCGCGCCTCATCTGACTATGCCGACGACTCAAGACCCGAATGCAGGCACACAAGCACCAAACTATCTGCCGCACCAATATCCAGCCTCTGATGATCGTCCTCACCGGCCATGCCCTGTGATGAACTCACCGGAGGGAAGATATGAGCGCATACTGAAGGAGCTCCATTCGGCTCTGCATCATCCCTATATCGAGCGAGAATGCACTCGATACGTGGCCTCCTAACTCTCAGCTCCATGTCCCTAGTGGCAACTTCACCTCGGACCACCATCGCAGTCTCCACTCTGTCGTGGGAGTCTCCATGCTCCACCACGCTATCAGATTCTCTGCTCCTCTGCATCTCCACCGATCTGGCCTCTAAAGTATCTGAAGATGCGCCCGAAAAATTATCCCTAGCCAAACGAGAGTCATATCTCCTGTCCCCATGCTGTAAAGACTGTTCAACCATGCACAATGAATGCTCTACCCTGTTGTCAATGTAACGGCCGCTTTTCGACCGTTCATATTTTCTGCGTGTACGTACTTTTTCATACGCGTATTTTATTTGACTCTTTTTTGGATTCGGTATATACGATGTGATATGCCGTTGAGACCGCATGGAAGTGTAGATTTTTATAGAAATTTTTGGGAACGTCATTTCACGGCTCGTTTTCTCACAAAACAGCTTTGAATGGAAGGACACTTTGGTCTTTTGACTTCAACACTCAGTTCTCAATTTTATAATAATTCTCGGTAGGATTAGCATGCAGCCAGACCCAGTAGCCCCGTACTTCTCGTCTCTGCGATCGTCCTGGTATTTTCGGTTTATTTTTCTGATACCCGTAGTGGGACTTATCCCTTAATCAAATTTCAGCCCTTAATTAGCCTTTGACCTTTTCAAAATTCAAAATTAATTAGAATCTTAATCAAATCCTCAAATATCTCCAATGTATGAGGGAATCAAGCAACAGCCATTATTGTCACTTCCCTTTTTCCCTAACTCTACTCCCTCTATCTCTACCTCTCTCCTGCACTAACCCTAAACCCTATAGGCGTTTAGCAAAACCCTCTTCTTCTAATAACCAACCTGGCTGAAATTGTATTCTTCACACACATGAACCATAGTCGCCCTTTTCTCTCTTCCTCTAACCGCCACGGCAGCCCCCCAAGCCCTCCTCCGACCACCAGCTCCACCACCATCATCTCCTCACTCTCCTCCTCCCAAACAACCCCAAAACCACAACTCTTCAAGCTTGGCCGAATTTTTTCTGTACAACACAGCCCGCCGGAATAAACCCACGGCCGTCAGCCATCCGCCGTCGTCGGTGACGGCCACCACCGCCATTTAACTCCTCTCTGACCCCCCGATCATCTCCAACTCTCCTTACCCTTTTTCCACGTCTAGATCTCCTCGAAAATCCCGTGGAACTCAGATATAGCCGCTGTTTTTGACAGTTTGCGTGCCGCCACTTCAAACTCACGCCCACCGGTCATCTGACCACCTACGACGACCACCCTATCAACGTTGGACTCCTATCGAACCCCTCTACCATCTGCAATTTCCCTTTTCCTTTTCCAACATCTCTAGCTCCTGGAAAATCTGTCGAAACCAAGCCAGCTGCTGTTTTTGACAGATCTGTGCACTGTTCTTCAACGCCGTCGCCCAGCCATCTCCGATCACTTCCGGCAACCACTCCACCAAAGTTAGATCCTCCTTGAAGTCCTTTGACTACTGCAAGTTTTCTTTCGCCCTTTGATCACTTTTTCCGCAGAGACACGCGACAACGACCGTTGCGCGAATCTGTCCTCTTTGACTCCTCACGGCCACCCACCACCGTACACTCATGCCGTCGGCCACCAACCAGGCCGAGCAAATTTCACTGATCCTACTTCAATCATCGACAGCCTCCTTGGACCCTCGAAGTTTACGACCGTCGCCATACCTACGTGTTTTTGCCCGACGTCGCCGCCGTCGTGAAGATCCGTTGTGCTACCCGCAACGGGAGGGAAATCGCCGCTTGTCGCTATTTTTGTTCCACCACCTCAATATTTAGAGGTTCCTCGCTGCACTACCCGCGACCGAGGATTTGCAGACGATGTCGACGCTTCGCCGTTCAGACCCGACATCCGCTTTTTGGACGACGTCATAAGGTTGGTCCCCCTAACATGTAGTAAGAACCCACACGTAGCGAAACGTAAAACCTAATCTAAAATCTGTCAACGTGATTTAAAGTTATTTTCTGTATCTTTAAAATGTTGTCCACCGTAGGAAAAATCGACGAACGAACTGATTTTCTGTGCACATAGGGTAGACGTCGATCTAGACTGAACAAATCATCAAAAAGACGTGACTTTTTGACTGTTAGGGTAGTCCTGCCAAATTTAGAAACAAACTGTAATAGGACTGATGGAAAGCATGATCTGACATCGCCGTTATCCTGTTTCAGACAGACCATCGCCGACGCGACGCTTCGACGGGACGCTCCGGATGGACGACACACTCGCCATCGCAAGCAAGTGTATACACTTGTACTTTCGACCGTGTTTAGGCCATAGAATCTTAGAACTGTTAGAATGTAAAAAAAGAGAACCAAACGTGAAATGATAGCGTCCGGGACCCCCTTGACAGCTTAGACTTGACGACGAAGTCGCACAACAACAACAACATTTGACACATTAGGGTTTTACTGTGTGCGTGCGTGTGGACCCCCTAGAAAGACTATCCCTTTCACTTGTCATGTCGTGTCATGTTACAACAGCTTGCGGGTAATAGGGCACTCACTTACCAGGGTGAGTAATCCCTTGTACGGATACATAGCCTGCGGACAATAGGGCACTCACTTACCAGAGTGAGAGATCCCTTGTACGGATACACAGCTTGCGGGCAATAGGGCACTCACTTGACAGAGTGAGTGATCCCTTGTACAGATACACAGCTTGCAGGTAATAGGGCAGTCACTTAACAGAGTGAGTGATCCCTTGTACGGATACACAGCTTGCGGGCAATAGGACACTCACTTGACAGAGTGAGTGATCCCTTGTACGGACTTGTCTTGCGCACTCGAGTGTGGTAGGGTTGAGCGTGCACACAGGGAGAGGGTTTGATCCCCCTCGAACCGTAAGGCGTGAGCCCTTTGAGTCACATGTGTCTTGTCTTGTCATGTTTTGTCTCGTCTTGTCCCATTTAGGTTAGTCCCGTAGTCGGTAGCACACGCTACGGCTATCGCTTGTCATGTTTACTTTTCCTGCACCGTTTTACTTTCTTTAACTACCATGTTATAACCCCAGCATGTTAATCAACCAGTAAACCGTTGCTTTAAATTACAGTACACTTGTAGTAGAGTATAACCCTCCTTTGTAGACTTTACCTGACGTATAGTTCCTTTTCTCTTGGGTGCTGTACGTCAGGTGTCGAGCCAAAGTTTGTGGACGAGGCAGACTTACCGGAGTACATGGAGCCCAAGGACGTCGACCCAGAGTACGTGCCTGACGAGGACCAGACCTAGAAGTCTTCTCCGTCGTTGCCTTTCAGAGGTTACTACTTTTAGTTTGCTCTCTTTTGGTAGTTTGTTGCCATGCTTAGGCTTCTCTTTTTAGACTTTTGTACTCGTTGGATATTATCTCTTTAGATAAATGAATGCAACTTTCTTTCTGTACTTTTTGTTGTTTCGAATTTTATAAATGCAAGAGCCTGAAAATTTTAAAATGGTACCCCTACAGACGCTTATTGGGTCCGAGCTTCACAGCTTCGGCCCAAGCGGGCTTTAGTCACGTCTCGCTTCTGTCGTTTTGAGAAGTGGGACGTGACAAGTTTTAGTGGTGACCCATGCAGGTCATGCAAAAGTTTGGAACAATAAGAGTATCACATTCATTTAAATATCCATGTACAAGTCTAAATGAGGTTTTCCCAGTCTTAGATGGTAGGAAGACTTAGATAGACGTCCAGGTTTGATAGTCAGGTGCCTTGGTTAAGATTTAGACATACTCATCTTAGGATACCTAGTAGCCTCTCCCCTGGATTCGACCATGTTAGATTCCTAGAGCCCTTCGTTTAGTCGTTCGCTCGGGTCCACCAACTTCGGACCCATCAGAACGTAATCTTGACTCGCTTGGGACTCTTCCCCGAGATCTTTACTACTTTCTGGTTCATTTGGAAGTCTTAGTGCTGAGTTCTCCTGATCCTTAGGGGGTCGAGGATTAGAACCCCTGATTTCTAGCATCTTCCTAGACGTTATCCTTCTGTGTTATCGACCGTAGATTTCCATCGTAGCTTTTCATGAGTCGTATCCTAGACGTAGTTATATTTCGATCATGCGATCATCTCTCTTGCTCACGATTCGCGTGACTCCTTCATGTTGTTCATCATCAAACATTGACTTTTCCCCATTACCATCCTGATCATTCAAAAAGTTTTTTCAATACTATTTTTGGATTTCCCTTCTAGTTTAAATTCTTTGAAAACATTTAGCCTGAACTTAAACTTTCTACTTTTCAGTTGACTTAAATTTATTCTTTGAATTTCGAAACTTTCTCACCGAAACCTTTAAACTACTATCGTATAATATTTTCCTAACCTGTATCTTTCATACTCATATAAATATCATATTTCGTTCATAAATTTTTTTTCATAAACCTTACTTATATTTTCCCTAATTTGATATACAATTTTCCCTTTCTTACCCTTCACTGTTAAGACGTATTTCAAATGACTTATCACCCATTTTTTTTAAAATTTCAGTGTGACAGTCCTATACTCATCGTATTCGCACGTCCAAGTTTTACAAAAACCTATCTCCATTTGCCAAAATAATCACGATCTCACCATACTCTCTGTTTCTTCGTCTAACCTTTTTCTAGTTGTACAATTTTACCACCTACTCACCATTTTTACATATTTTTATAAGATGTGTGTGTATATATATATGATACCGTATTTTACACGTAATCCTTCTTTCATCTATTTAATTATTTTGAGCAATATCTTAGTCCCATCAACCAATTATCTCCGTATCCTCGCCTTATCCAAACTCGTTCTTTCCGATCTTGTTTCGTTTCACTTTTGGTTTCGGTTTCTTTTGTGTAGACATCAGTGCCGCCTGTAGTTGCATATGTCATCTCTAGTAAGTAGTGGGCCCTTTGGTTTGTGATGTCGTTGTGGGGGTATGTTTATAGGTAGAGTGTGTGGACCTGTATGAGTGTATAACCTTTAGGATCTTGATGATTGCCTCTTGTGTCATGTGTGTGTGTCATGTCTTGTGTGTATACTCAGTGTGCTCTGTGATATATGTATGAAGTTGTCGGGATGATGGTGTTCATATCTGTGTGGATAGCTGATGTGTCCATATTTTACATCATTTTCATATCATATTTCCATCGCATTGCATGTCATCCCCGCGTCCAAATCCCACTTTTTACTGCGATTTTGGTATTTCTGACGATATTTCGAGTTTCGTAGTATATTTTGAGTTTTCAGGGATTTTGGAGCGATTTGGACCCTCGCCTGGGTTTGGACACATCTGACATGCTCATGAGCTTGTTGGCATGACTCTGGAGGAGTTCGTCGCATTCTCGGAGCCGAAGGAGGAGAAGAAGGAGAAAGAAGAAGGAGACAGAGAGAGTCAGTAGCAGAGGATTTTCCCAGAAAATGCTCGGCCCGAGCAGCTTCAGCTCGGGCCGAGCCATGACACGAGATGCAGATACGGCCGATGCGGGCTGAGCAGGTCATCTGCTCGGCCAGATGGCGCTCCCCGAGCACACCCCGAGTAGCCGACCGAGTCACCCTTTCTGAGCCCGAGCAAGATGTGACATGTGCCGAACCTCTGCCCGAGCAGATCCGACTCGGGCCGAGTCACATACTCGGCCGGCACTTCCTGGGGCATTTTTGGAAGTTTTGCTGAAACGCGCGATAGGCGCGATTTTGCGGAGCTGAAGCTCGCTACTGCAGGCTCAGCGTGGAAGAGGCTATTCTGAGTTTTGTTAGAGGATTTTTGGAGAGAAGTTTAGGGAGAAATTTTTTAGGAATATTTTAGGATTAATTTTGTAGCAAACTCTGGATCGTTAATTGAAGATTATTGCTTTCTTCTTTCTCTGGATTTGTTCTTCGTTCACTCTCACTGTAAGTAATTTTTAGCCCAAATTTCTTTTGTTGCAAGAAATATTTTCCTACGCAAATTCAATATTTTCGTGCGTTCCACTCACCATGAGTGAGTAGATCCTCTCTAGGGCCGATAGGTGAACCCTATGATTTTAGGGGAAAATGTAGATCTGGATCCGTACATCGAATTGGGGATCTATGGTTGTATTTCGGTAGATACTACCGAATCTGTAGATAACCCGTACTGAGATCATGCCCACGGTCTGTGGAATTGATGTTCTTAAGGGGTATCTAAGGATTCAAATAGGGAAATCGGTGGATCCAATCAAGGTACGTGACCATGCCCGGCTCGCGCCTTGAGGGGATCCATCGAGGAACTATATCGCTACGTCGATGGCTACCGCCATTGCATCGACGAGAGCCACCGAAATACCCCGCAATTCTAACCCACGAGAGTGGTGCGAATTGGAGGATTAATTCCCTAGCCCTAATGCGATGTGAGGAACCTATCGAACATCAACCCCAACGATCCTAGCGGCGATCCCTAAAGCCCTAGTTCCTTTTATTATATTACACAACAACAATCATCAACCCAAACCTTTCACTCCGACCGCTACATTACTTCTAGATTTAGAAGTAGACTGAGATTACCAAGGACACTATCACCGTCCCTGTGGGATTTGACTATCTTATATACTATAACTCGACACCGTCCGCTTGCGGATTGAACCCGTAGTCGTAGCCTAGGAGTCATATCACGCCTGGCGATCGTAACACCGCCAGGTGGATCATAGGTGTAGATTGCGGGCGCGTCAAGTTTTTGGCGCCGTTGCCGGGGACGGCAATAGTGTTTTCATCTCAGTTTGTTTTCATATTGAGAAGTTTGATAGCATTCTGATCATCTCTCACCTTTCCGCCATTTTCACTCTTTTTCTATCTTATCCGCCTTGCTACTAGCATCCCCCTCCAGCTAGCCGTTTTTTCCTCACCGATCAGGCACAATGGAGACGGTAATGCAAGTGCAGTGGATCTGTGACTTCGATAGCGACTCAGAGGAGTTCAGTTTCTCTCCTTATCACTTACATGGGTTCCAAGACTCGCACATGGACGAGTCCATGGTTGGATGTGCGGCTAGAGAACTGATCGATGCAGTTCGCTTTATTGGTTCAAGAACCTATGTTGCAGGTAACGCAAATCAGCAACTTGTCATGGATTATTTAATGAATCAGGTTTCTGATGCAGGTACGATTGAAGATGATATTCAAGTAAGCTTTGAAGAGAATGTAATGTACCTTCAGACCATTGAAGCTCCACCTATTGATGCCTACTGGGGAGAAGCTCCTCACTTGGAATCACTACATAACTCTCAGATGCTTGAGATTTTAGAGAGCGTGGTAGCTGACGTATGGGCCCATGGCCCAGTAGAATTTCCTATAGACGACCCAGCTACGTAAGAGCTCTCAGTTTTCATCGCAACCGCTTTCCATAATGCAGACACCCTAGATGATGTTGCCATAGCTGATGGAACTTATGTGCAGTATGAGGGAAACACGTTACGTTTCTATAACGATGTCCCTCCGCAGATTTCGACATGCGAAGAGCACGCCTATGAAGGGTTCCTAGACCTGCCTCTATCTCAAAGCCACATAAATCAGGGAAGTACTCTGGACTTTATGTTTGACAGCGAAGCATGCCTGACAGCCTTGCTTCTTTTGACAGGTGCGCTACGGGAGTGGAAACTGCAGACAAGTGCCTCGACACGCCATCATCTCCCTGCTCCTCCTATGATTCTGCGAATGAGGAGTTTCTGCCTTCTGGACCCGAGATCCAGGATGCATCACTCTCACAAGCAAGAGACGCCGGGGGTACATCGCCCCCTCAGGTAGAATTGAAACCCCTCCCTGCTAACTTGAAATATGATTTTCTGGGGGAAGATTCCACTTATCCCGTCATTGTAAATGCGGCCCTC
>JAULAV010002810.1:0-40017 GCA_030789695.1 Scilla litardierei | reverse complement strand
TGTACTCATATTTGATGATTTTGTAACAACCAAATTCCCGGTTTTCACACCGACCCCTTTTACCCATTTACCAAGCTCTTCTATGCTGGGGAAAATTTTATTTGTTGTGAACTGATTTGTATAATCTTCATTAACCTCTGAGCCTTCAACAATACGCTGAATTAAGTCCCAGATACCAATATAGTCACTAAATGTTAAGCTTTATTTTCTAGTAAATTAGTCAGTTAACAAAGCAAAATAATTTCAAACCTTTGCTTCTTTGTCCGCTTCATCCCAGATCCCCTCAATGTGTACCGAGCCCATCTCAATCTTCGTAATTTCTACGCAATCATGTTCCAAATGTACATTGCAGCAATAAATTTCTGAAATTATTAAAAAATACCAAATTAATTAGCATCAATTAATGGCTTACCAACTTTACGATGCAGTGCGGCCGCAGTCGAGTATTTTAGGGCACCCCAACCCAATGACACAAATCTTTTGCACTGCCTTAAGGACCTTCGTTTGATATAAGCAGGAACTCTTATAGTCTATATACCTCAGCGAATTAGAATAATTTCTGTTGATCAAACCCTATCTCGTTAGCTTTTCCCGCCTTAGGTCACAAAACTGATCGCATATGGAAGCTGTTACGCTGCATTTGTATATACGGATGCGTAGAAATAGTGGTTCATAGTGTAAATTACTCATCGCGAACAGTGGGAGGGCAAAAATGTAAATTGCTCTCCTCTGTAAACCGTCTAGCAGTTTGCCCACCGCACACAACCGCGCAAAACACGGACTTGCTCATCGCACACAACCACGCAAAACTGGGAATTGCTCACCGCTTACAGCCACGCAAAACTCGGAATTGCTCAGCGCACACAACCACGCAAAACTCGGAATTGCTCAGCGCACACAACCACTCAAAACCCGTAATTTCTCACCGCACAAAACCGTTTTGGTCAAGTCCACGTGCACATGTGGACGGGTTATTTGCTAGTAATATTTCAAACTAGACTTGTGTACTCAACCAGCACAACGGGTAAATTATTGTAGACCCGATATGACCCGGTAGGACCCGAAATTGTCCCGTGATACCTTCTGCTCGCAGCGAATTGACAGACAATTACACAGATTGCTCATGGCGGAATTTCAAACGGCAAGTATTTTCAAAGATCGCTCCAGTCGCCCAGACCGAAATCCAAAAGCTTTGATTTTTATTTAATTGCTCGAAGGATACATCACTTAGTCAACTGGTGAGATCAAACAAAGAGCTGAATCGAGAGAAATCGATTTAGGGGTTTTTGACCTAAATTTATCAACATCGACTCTTTGGTACGTCTATACTTTTAAGTACAATTTATCTGCCTTTCTTATTTTGATTTTACATGCATTCATCCACGGTTGAGGTTGATGAAGTCGGTACAAAAATCCAAGGTAATATTGATTTATCTTCTCGGCAATAATGCATTAAATCTTTGAGGATCAGGTTATGAATTGTTTGATACATGATACTATGGATTTTACAACCGACTTTACCACCAATCAACTGTTCAAGGATAGAAAAGAGCTGTTTCAGTGGATACAAAACGTCGGGTTAAGTCATGGGCATGTGATTGTTACACGTTCGGGGAGATTAAGTAAAACGGCCAAAGGGCATCATGCTGTGTACTTTGCGTGTGAAAGAAGCGGTGAGTATCGGGGACACCGAAAGCTAAAAAAGACCAACCAGCCTGTTAAAACCAAGAAGTGTTCATGTCCTTTCTCATTGCGTGGTTATATGGTGGGCGTGGGCGTTGAGGAGTGGAAGGTAACAGTCGTTTGTGGCAGGCACAACCATGAAGCAGCTAAATATGTCGATGGCCATTCCGATGACGGGGGACGTTGCAGGGAATGGAGATGGAAACAGTGCGTGACTTGGCGAATAGCAAGGTTCGGCCAGCTGAAATTTTGAAAGTACTGAAGGCAAATAAAAAACTTCAGTGCTACCTCAATCAAAGCAATTTATAATGCACGAAACCGGTTACAACGGGGGAAGAAGGTTGGTATTGTAAAACAGTTGAAGGAGTTAGCATCAGCTGATAAAATTGTGGGTGCTGAGAATGTGAAGGCTGTGAATAATGAGGGGGGGGGATCAGAAGGTGGGGGAGGCGTTTTGGGAGAATGCAGTGCCTGCTGAGTTGCAGGAGGAGGATCATACTGGGAAGATGGGTGGGGAGGATGATAAGGTGGATCGTAATGAGGCGGAGCAGACTGCTGGGGAGGAGGAGGAGGATGATGAGAATGCAGTGGCTAAGGCCTTTGAGAAGGAGCATGAGGTTCTACGTCTTCAAATTTCTACCCTGGTAGCGGAGATTGCTAAGCAGCATGCTGAGATAACGGATACGTCTACATTGACGTGTAAGCCGGGTAAGGGAAGAAGTAGACCGTTGTGGAAACGTACAATACAGAAGCCGAAAACAATCAATTTCACATGATGATAGTGACGAGGACTTGGCTGCCGACATAATAATACCATATTGGAACGCTTTTCCTGAGTGTCTACGACCCCTTATAGTGCATGTCGTAGATGTGAAAGCAGACGGAAACTGTGGGTATAGGGCTGTGGCAGCTCAGTTGGGACTGGGTGAGGACGAATGGAGGCAGGTGAAATATGACTTGCGAGAAGAGATGCAGAACCACGACGGCTTGTACTGGCAACTTATGGGTGCCGTGGAATTTAAAAAGAATGTAGTGGCACTGGGCCATTTGTTAGACCGGCCAAAAGCTAAATGGTGGATGCAGATGCCAGAAAATGGCACATGTCATTGCCTCATGCTACGAATGTGTAGTACATATTCTTGCACCTCATCAGTGTGTGACATATTTTCCTTTAAGAACTCCTCCAGTACCCCTATCATCCAGACGCCACATAACGTTGGGTCATGTGAACAATAATCACTTCGTTATTGTTAAACTTGCCCCATATGGTCCTGTCCCTCCGACTTCAAGTATGTGGCTAAGATACCGTTCCGATGTGTCAGCCGGATGGCCGGCTGCTTATGAGGATAGGATGCATCAATTCCAGTCAATAATATTTGGGCACGATATTGCAACCGTTGACGTTATTGAAATATTGTAGGATAAAACGTTGTATTATTTTACTGTGGATTGTTTATTTCATATTGACAGATTGGTAGCAAGAAATTTTATCATGTCTGCCTAAATGTGCAAATGTTATCATCTGTATGCCGTGCTTTGGTGTATGGTATCTATAAGTTATGCCCAACGATAGACCTACTAATCAAGTTTGCCTCTTACTAACTTTTTGGTGAACGGGTACAAACTGATATATACTGGATTTTGAATGCTTAATAACACACGCAATCTATCCAGATTTTCTTAAGGGTGTTCATTAATACAACTAATGATAGTTATCACGTTGGTATTATATTATTTTATACGTATCAATAATTTTGTTAACATCGGCATAAGAATATGAGGATTCCAATAGAATAAATATTAAAAACAAAATTTAGATCTCCTCAGCGCGCACCGCGGTCAAAATCGTTCTCAGCGTCGCGATTAATAACGATTACCGTTACTAATGTCATGCCTGACAATCCATGTAATATTACTCAGCGCGCAAAACGGTTCGAATCGTGCTAAAATATAACCATTGTGCGCGCTGAGTAAAATTTGCCAACTAAACCCACCGAATTTACTCGAAACGCGCAAAGGGTTAAAATTTTTACCCGTTTTGACCCGTTTGGACCCTCTTTCATCCCTTGATAAATTCTGCTCACCGCCCACAGCCATAACCTTCCACAGATTGCTCAAGGCGGAATATCAAACGGCCAGTTTTTCGTAGATTGCTCAAGGCGCACAGACGGAAATTCCAAAGATTTGATTTTTATTACTGGGCTCGACATTTTACATCACAGTGGCAACTACTGCGTTCAAACAAATCGGTGAAGCGAGAGCAATCGATTTAGGGGTTTTCGACCTAAATTTGTCGAAATCACGATTTGGTAAGTATACAATGTTAAGTACATTTTATTTGATATCCTTGTTACAATTACAATGTGTAGAAAGAGGAGGCGAAATTTTTGGTTTTTAATTGCCTGCAGATACAGTTGAGATTGATGGAGATGCTAAAAATTCGGAGGTAATATTGATTTTTCTTTACGTCAATAATGTAACTAATGTTTGGTTCCCGGTCCAATTAGTTGTATGAATTGTTTGATACAGGTGTATATGGATTATACAGCCGAATTTACAATGCTTCAACGTTTTAAAAGTAGAGACGAACTCTTTCAGTGGATAAAGAGCGTCGGACGACAACAGGGGCATGTGATTGTTACCAGTGCGTCGAGTATGAATAAATCGACCAATAGGACTCCCGCTGCCTACTATGCATGTGCAAGAAGCGGGAACTACAGGGGACACCGACCGGTACGAAAGAGCAACCGGCCAGTTAGAACCAACAAGTGTGGATGCCCGTTCAAATTGCGTGGTAATGAGGTGGGCGATGGCGGTGAGTGGAGTTTTAACGGTCGTTGATGGCAGGCACAACCATCAAGCTGCTAATTATGTCGCGGGGCCATTCCGACGACAGGGTGTTGCAGGGAAAAGAGGTGGAAGCATTGCGAGACTTGGCAAATAGAAAGGTGCCGCCGTCAGCAATTTTGAAAGGCCTGAAGGAAACTAAATCCTTCAATGAAACACCAATCAAATCAATTTATAATGCACGTTCCCGATTACTAAGGGGGCAGAGTGTGGGTATGGTAAACAAGTTGAAGGAGTTAGCATCACCGTGTAGAATTGTGGGTGATGAGCTTGTGGTGCATGTGGATAATGTTGAGGAGGAGCAGAAGGGAGATGAGGAGAAGGTGGATGAGGCTGAGGAGGCGACTGCATTGGCTGCTTATTGGCAGGATGATGTGGTGGATCGTAATGCGATGGAGCAGGCTGCTGAGTTGACTGTAGATGATTATGTTATTGGGGAGATGGTGGAGACGGAGGAGGGGACGGTTGCCCTTAACGTGGAGGTGCAGAATGCTGAGGAGGTACTGGTGGAGGATAATGCAGCGGCTGAGACTGTGGAGCCGAAGGTGTATGAGGAGAAGGCGAACGAGGAGGATGATGATAAGGAAGTGGCTACTGATTTGATTGCTGAGGAGCATACTGGGAAGTTGGTGGATACGGCGGGGGGACGGTGGAACGTAATGTGGCTGAACAGACTGCTGAGATGGATGAGGGGGAGAATGCAGCGGGGGAGAATGAGGAGCCGCAGGAGGATGAGGCGAATGTGGAGGATGTGGAGGATGAGAAGATAGAGGATGCTGGGTTGATGCAAGCTGAGCTTACGTTGGAGTTGGGGGCGACGGTGGAGACGGGGGATCATAATGTGGATGCTCAGACTGCTGGGAGGGAGGAGGAGACGGCTGTGGCCTCGTATTTTGATGAGCACGAGGAGATGGATGGCATGCTTAAACAACTTTCTCCCCTAGTTGATGAGATTTCTGATCATTTTTCGGATGTGACGGAGAAGCCTACAGTTAGGAGGAAGCCTGTTAAGGCTCCACGGTTGCATTCAATTGCGGAGCATAATGCGGCGGCGAAGGAGAAGCCTAAATGGAAGAGGCGGCCTTCGAAGGAAAGTAGTAGGCGTCCGAAACTTCAAATAAAGAAGCCGAAACCTTCGTTTCCCCCTGATGATTATGTTGATGATTTGCCTGCCAACTTCCTCATACCATATTATTTGGATTTTCATGAGAAGCTACAACCCCTCATGGCGGGCGGCGTAGACGTGGATGCAGATGGCAACTGTGGGTACAGGGCTGTGGCAGTTCAGTTGGGCTTGAAAGATTCCGAATGGGGGACTGTCAGAGCTGATTTGCTCCGTGAGATGCGGACATACAGCGGCTTGTACAGGCGTGTTCTGAGTGAGGTTTCATATAATAATAATTTGAAGGCAGTGGACTATTTCATTACTGATAAAGGTCCAGGACGGGAAAATTGGATGCAGATGCCAGACATGGGACATGTCATTGCCTCATGCTACAACTGTGTATTACATTTGATTTCAAATCTTATGTGTGTGACATTTTTCCCATTGAGAAGTCCTCCAGTAAACCGAGCCTCCAGACGCCACATAACGTTGGGTTATGTGAACGGAAATCACTTTTTTATCCTTCAACTTCAACCAGCAGGTGACGTCCCTCCGACTTCAGTTGTGTGGACAAGATCGCATGACCCTATGGCCGATGGATGGCCGGCTGGTTACGAGCAGAGGATGCAGTCATTCGTTGATAAAGTAAAAGATACGAAGATTGCTACCGCTGATGGTTTTTAGTATCTGTAAGATAAAACGCTTATCAATGTAATAAGTTTTTTTTGGTATAAAAATGGACCACTTTGGCGGATGAAATTTTATCATGGCTTCCGAAATGTGCAAATGTCATCATCGGTATGGATTGATGTTGTGTATCATACCAATTACACCGAGCGCAACACTGCAGTAATATTGCCCGTTTTGCGCTTTGAGTAATTAAGTCTTTACCGACCAAATTGCTCAACGCGCAGAACTGGCAATATTAGTGCCGGTTTTGCGCTCTGGGTATTTTTAATAACATCAACCTTTGTTCCAAATCGTTATGCGATGAGAATGTGTCATTGTTAGAGTGTCCAATACTCCAAGTGAGAGTAGGGTTATTGTATCATATATGTTATTGTCTGACAAAATTGCTTACCACAAACTCCCATTGATAAGTTTTGCCCGTTGAGCGCCTTTATTAGCCAATTTGTTAGTGGTTACTACAATTGATCACCACTCACCCCGATCAGAACAAATAATTTTGGCCGGTTGTGCGCGGTGAGCAATTTTGTTAGTGCGAAAAAAAACTCCTCCTCGTCCACTCAATAAAATTTGCTGATATATCCACATTTATTGCTGCTCGCACCGTGCAAATTTTTAATGGTTAACAGAAATGCTCACAGTGCACAACGGCGATATATTATAACCTTTGGTCTTACTAATATTCTAAGAGACCCCTCGAGTCTGCAGATCAGTGTTGGTGAACATACAGAGCAGGGATCGTTAATATACAGCGGATTGCTACCAGCCGGATGTTCTGCTCTATAATGATTAATGCGAGCAACTCCAACCCAAATCTCTAAACCCCCCCCCCTTCAAAATGGAATATCTCTAAAAGATGCCATTTTGGAGGATGGGCAACTCCAACCCACCATCTTCAAATCCTATTTTCTCTTTGTTTAAGCTTTACTAATGAAAAATATTTATCATTAAAATGGGTTAATCTAATATATTATTTCTACATGAAATAAAATTATAAATAATATTAGTCTTCAATGTTAATTTTTTTTAATTTTTAAGTATTTAGTATTTCTTGTTATGTTGTAAATATTTTAAATTTGCTCGAAAAATATCCAATATTGGTATCATGTTGTAGGTATAATTAAGATATTTCCGACGGTACTAAAATTATAAAATTTGGTCATGTGATTTGTAAAATACATTAGTAATAAATAATTATAAGATTTTAATTAAGGTCTAAGTTGTCATTAATGAGAACTTTAGAGATTTGAAGGGGTGAATAGTGCCCCTCCAAATATGAAGGGGCACTATTGCAAATCTCTATCTCTATCTTCATTTTGGAGATGGGTTGGAGCAACTTCAATCTCCATTTTAGAGTTATAGAGATGGGTTGGATAAACTGTAGCCTCTTAAAAAATAGCCCAACGCGCACAACGGGCAAAATACTGCCCTTAGGCTCGGGCAAAATTACGAGCACAACGGGAAAACAACGCGCACAACGGGCAAAAATTACGCGCACAACGGGCAAAACAACGCGCACAACGGGAAAAAAGGAAAGCCGGTGGTTCGCTTTTTGAGCATATAAAAGGTAGTTTATCAACAAATGTTAAACGCGCACACACCTAGTAGCCTTATGCCCGGTGTGCGCGTTGAGCAAAGTTTCGACGATAGCCCATTTGCTCAACGCGCCCCGCACCAACTAATTTTGCCGGTTGTGCGCTTTGAGCATATTTGTTGGATGCTGTAATTTTTGTTCCCACGGTTAATCATTCACACTCCTATTTTCATCATACTAAAATTGTGATTCCGCCATATGCCAACGTTTCGACAAATGTTAAACGCGCACACACCTAGTAGCCTTATGCCCGGTGTGCGCGTTGAGCAAAGTTTCGACGATAGCCCATTTGCTCAACGTGCCCCGCACGGACTAATTTTGCCGGTTGTGCGCTTTGAGCAAATTTGTTGGATGCTGTAATTTTTGTTCCCACGGTTAATCATTCCCACTCCTATTTTCATCATACTAAAATTGTGATTCCGCCATATGCCAACAGTCAAACTTCGCTTTTAGAAACTTTACCTAATTGTGATTAAGGCCAATACTTATTCATTCTGAAGACATTTTATATAAAAGCTGATACCTAGTCAATCTGATTCAGAAACTGCATGCAAACCTTTAGATTAACGCTGATACATATTCAAACGGTGACCATTCCAAAATGGCCAACCCATTCTAACATACTGAAGTACGTACAGATACAGATCCAAACAGATACATATCCCTTTACTCTTACAAACTGATACATTTGAGTGTCTTCGCAGATGTTTGCAATAAAGTGGCGTGTGATCTGCGTGTTTCCCCCTTCAACTTCCGCGAGTTCATCGGGCGCACATCTTCGTTGCGTTTATTAACGTCCTTGTAACCTGCAGTCAAGTATGTAGCCGTGTCAAACACAACGCCTGGAACCCCGATTCCCCTGTGGCGATGTACGACACGGGCAATGCGCTCCACATCTACGTTGCAGTTGCCGAATTTCTGCCCTGATCTGCTCAAGATGATTGTCATACCAGATGTTTGCAATGACGTGGAACTTTGTCCTTTGTAGGAGACGCCGTGAATTAAAAAGTCGTCAGACCGTTTCGCTTATTACCGTCATTGCTGTCGTCGTTGTAACATGAAGTCAGGACAAAAGACACCGATTGGAACTCCGTTACCGGAGACGATGTAAAACAACACAGGGTTGCATAAGAAGTTGTGTTTGGGAGTGTAAGAGATCGGAAAGGATATGATGGAGTGTCTGTGCGTCAAAGATGATGTATAGTGAAACGATGAAGGGTTTGATGGAGGAGATGGAGTGTAGAGATGGAGATGGATATTGAGTGTATAGCAAGACACGCAAAACAAATACATAGCCACAATTCATAATAGGAGGGAATAACAATCTATCATGGTACAACACCCAGCAGCTTACCTGAAACATGTGAGACAGCATAGCCAATATCACCCCAAAAGAATATGGTATGATCATCGAACACATTTTTCATAGTGTTGTTTGGGAAAAATTTTCTCAACGCAGTTGCAACACCCCCCAGCATTGTCGGGGATGCTTGATTATAAATGGACGATAGCCCTTCGTTGCATAAGTTTCCAACATGAACCATTTACCTTTACGTGAAAAGAGTACTGGATGAATGCTATCGTCCATATCTATATCAAGCATGCACGAACAGCTGAAGGACTTATTGTTTCCATACGGAGGTTGTGTGGGCAAATAAAGAAGATGATAGAAGAAAGAAGACGAAGTTTAGAGAAGATGAGTGCTCGTTGTCCGCCATTTATAGGGGAAATTGGACCAATCATAATGAAGCGTATAAAAAGTCCGTGATCCTACAGTAATGCAATGTATCTCGGGAATCGACATTTAGAGCATCTCCAAAGGGGCTCCCTAAATTATTTTAGAATGTGGAAAAAAATAAGTTAATTACTCTCCGCGCAAAACCATGAAACCCTACGGTTTTTCGCCTTGATGACATAATAGGAAAATTACACTCAACAATACTACTCTCCACTAAGATTTTTTAATACATTATATTCGCCGTGCACACCGGGCTAAATAATACAGAGGCGAGTAACTATCATAATTGCTCACCGCGCAGAACGTTTAGAAAACGAGAATTGCTCAATGCGCAAAACGCAGAACGCATGACAGCGAATTGTATTGATGCGAAGAAGTAGAGTTAATGTGTGGCTACATCGAAGACCCCGTCGTGCTACAGAGGGGTTCTCGTGAATATACAAATGACTGCTCATCTACAGCGGATTGATGTCAGAGAGATGAAGAGACGTTAATTGCGATGGGAGAGAATTGATGTAGCAGGAGCGATTTGAAAGCTCTCAGGGAGACCTTTGACCCGGAAAATGACACAAATGTCCTCAAAGGCAAGAGCATTTGTGACCCAGTGGCGAACTTTGTGGCAGTTCACCCTCACTGCGACAAAATTGGTTGTGTGTGGTGAGCAATTCTGAGGTTTGAGTGGTTTTGTGCGCTGAGCAATTCTGATTTTTGAGCGGTTGTGTGCGGTGAGCACTTCTGAGTTTGAGTGGTTGTGTGCGATGAGCAATTTTGAGTTTTGAGTGGATTTGTGCGCTGATCAATTCTGAGTTTTGAGTGGGTTTTGTGCGGTGAGCTTATTCTGAGATTGAGTGGTTGTGTGCGGTGAGTAATTCTGAGGTATGAGTGGTTTTGTAGCCGCTTACTTAATTGCTCAACGCTGAGACATAATTGATAAAAGCAAAGAAAGAAAAGCCCCCGTATTCGATCTCTCCTCACAATCCCAGGGTGTTGGGGCGATTTGCCTCGAGACACTCCTCCCCTCTCAAAAGAAACCTCCCGTTGGCCCGATCGTTGGATAGGCCCTCCTTTGATACAGGACCTCTCCTTCCCGACGAATTCTTCGTCTTACAGGCGGATCGCCAACGAGTTATTACTCTTACACATGGAGCGGCCCGTCTTCCACTCCCCGACTTCCCTTGTAGAACTTACACCAGGGGACTTAGGGCGGACCGCTCCTCTCCTCCAACGCCTACTCCGTGACGACCTCCACCTCCGGGAGCGGCGTCGCCGAAACCTCCCGCTGGCCCGATACCGGACCTCTCCTTCCCGACGAATTCTTCCTTTCTCAGGCGGATCGCCGACGAGTTATTCGTCTTACACATGGAGCGGCCAGCCTTCCACTCCCCGAATTCCCTTGGAGAACTAACGCCAGGGGACTTAGGGCGGACCGCTCCTCCCCTCCAGCGCCTACTCCGTGACAACCTCCACCTCCGGTGGAGGCGTCGCCGCCCGCGGGGTGTCGGTCCAAATCATCGGTGAAGGCATCGCCATGCCAATCACCCCACTGGGCACCACCGTTCCCAGACAACGGGTCCCTCGCCATCCAACGGTCTGCCTTCCACTCATCGACCTCCCGTCGCACATCCTGAAGTGGAACGAAACCCCAGCCCGCCATCCAACGGCATGCCTTCCACTCCTTGACGACCCGTCGCACATCCTGGTGCAGGTTATAGTAAATTGGAACGAAACCCCCGACCGCCATCCAAAGGCCTGCCTTCCACTCCTCGACCTCCCGTCGCACATCCTGATGCAGTTTACAGTAAAGTGGAACGGCCCGCCATCCAACGTCCTGCATTCAACCACTGGCGTCGTTATCGACGTATTGTAAAGAACGCGAAATTGTCCCTCCAAGCAAGTTGTTAAATTCCGTCTATGATAAAATTAACTTGTTTACATGCAAACTTTTAGATTATCTCTGATACATAATCAATCTGAAGACATTTTAGAGTAAATCGGCTACATATATTCAATCGACTTTGTATACTGATTGAAAATTTTTAGATTATATCTCAGACATATTCCAATTGATGACATTTTCAAAATGACCCCGCCTTTCAACTATATGGATGTACATACTGATACAGAACACAACATATTCATTACCCCATGCTCTTTACAAACTGATACATATGATTGTCTTCGTAAGATGTTTGCAATGAAGGTGCTTTTTACCGGATCTATTGTCGGCGTGATCTGCGTGCTTCAACCTACAACGACGCCTGCAATGACGACACTCATATCCTGCCTACGGTTGCCGTAAGTAGGCAACGACGTTAACTAACGCAACGAAGCGACCATCTTCGTTGAGTTTATGGACGTGTTTGCCAACTATCTGCCACCGTAGCCCTTATAAGAGTGTCGTCATTGCAGGCGTCCTTGTACCCGGCTGTCAAGTATGACGACGGTTCAAAGACACCGAAAAGAACTCCGATTGCCAAGAGGCGGTGAACACCAACACATGGTTCGTTATAAATAGAGGATCTATAGTACAAATATGAAGGGGATGGAGGAGAAGATAGTGTAAAAGAGGAGATGGCCGTTTCATGTGAATGTGTGAAAAAAGTACTGGTTGAATTCTATCGTCCATTTTTATCTCAAGCATCAGGCCCGAACAGTAGAAAACCATCTCATCTTTACACCACATATCCATCTCCATCTCCTCCATTTATACCTCATGCATCATGCTCGAACAAAAGAAGACCTTATTGTTTCCAGACGGAGGTTGTGTGGGCAAAAAGAAGAAGATGATATAAGAAATTAGAGGAAGTTGTGAGAAGATGAGGGCTCCTTGTCCGCCAATTTATAGGGTAATTGGACCAATCAAAATGAAACTAAACGGTTTTTCGCCTTGATCAACAATGATGCCAATTGGAAAATTACTCCCAACAATACTAAAACATTTTATTCGACGCGCACACCGTGCTAAATAATACAGGATCGAGTAACAAACTAACAATCAGAATTGCTCACCGCGCAAAACGCATGGTAAAATGGAATTGCTCAAGGCGCACACCGCACAAAGCATGGCAGCGATTTGTATTGGTTTATGAGGATGCGACCGAAGTAGAGTTAATGTGTGGCTCCATCAAAGACCCCGTCATGGTACAGGAGGGGTTCTCGTGAATATACAAAAGACTGCACGTCAATCTACACCTGATTGATACCAGACATGTGCAGTTCTCAAGAATGTTTGACCGGCCGATGGGAGGTGAGCTGGAAAAATTAATAGCCGCTAACATAATTGCACAAAGGTAGGAACAAACAAATTTATGGCCGTTGTGCGCGATGAGCAAATTTTTAATGGTTTAAATAATTGCTCATAGCGAACAACAAGAAACGACAGGTGTAGACGCTTTGAGTCGTTGTGCGCTTTAACATGTGTTCGCTTTGAGCATCTAAGGTATTTTATAGACAATGGTTTAACGCGCACAACCAATCTGAAGACATATTCAATCGAATTCAACTATATTGATGTACATACTGATACAGACCCAAACGCTCTTACAAACTGATACATATGATTAAGCCTGGATGGCGGCCCTTGGTCACATAGGTTGGCGGTGGATGGCTACTGTCCCTCTGGCTCTGAGGCACAAGCACTCCTTCCTGTTTTTTTCGATCGCTTGTCTCGCATCCAAATTGAAGAATAAAATGAAGAACAATCGCGTCGGAATACGGAAAAAGGCGAAATTCGTGTAACCATCGATCCCGAGGTTCTCGAATGCTTCATTGGATGCGAGCCCTTGCGGTGTACATCGACCACGTTTACAGTTACCGTGCTCAGCGTATTTTTCATGCAATCCGAAGGCATCTGCTGATCCCAGTATTCTAGCGCTGAAGCTTCCGGGTCTGGAAAATCAAACATTTCATCATGGTAACAAAACAGAATGCTTAATGCCATCATACATACATACGTAGTTTTGAATTATTCAGAGGAAATAATTAGAAAATTTGAACTTACTCCAATGACTAGATCCTCCAGGTTCGGGCAGCTATTCAGCAAGCATGACAAGATTGAAAACGTCGTTGTTGTGCAGGGTATCCGTCTGAGGGTGAGTTCTTTCATCTTCGGCAAGAGACACCACAGAGTAACGGGCATGATATATCTGATATGGACGATAGCATTCATTTAGCTATTCGTCCATTTATAATCAGGCATGCCCGAAAAAGGGTTTCCAGATGTGAGGAATTCGCCTTCAACGAACAGCTAAAGGACTTACTGTTTCAATAGGAAGGTTGTGGGGGCAAATAAAGAAGAAGATGATGGAAGAAAGTAGATGAACTTGTGAGAAGATGAGTGCTCCTTGTCCGCCAATTTTATAGGGTAATTGGAGCAATCAAAATGAAGCGTATAATAAGTCCTTGATCCTACAGTAATGCAATGGATCTCGGGAATCAACAATTATTTACTCAACGCGCAAACCGCGGAATACCAACGCGAAAATCTCGTAATCCCAATTATTTTAGCATCTGGATCAAAATTGGTTAATTACTCTCCGCGCATAACAAGGAAACTCAACGATTTTTCGCCTGGATCAACATTGATGCTAATAGGAAAATTACTCCCGACAATACTACTCTCCACTAAGATTTTTTAATACATTTTATTCGACACGCACCCCGGGCTAAATAATACAGAAGAGAGAAACTATTATAATTGATTCTCGCGCAAAACGCATGGAAAACGGGAATTGCTCAATGCGCACAACGCAGATGGGTCAATGAGGATGTGACTGCTGCAGTACCATAGTAACTGTGTGGCTACATCGAAGACCCCGTCAAGCTACAGAAGGGTGCTCGTGAATAAGAAAATACTGCTCCTGAATCTACTGCTGATTGATACCAGACATGTGATTTTCCCAAGAATGTATGACCAGTGGCAAGTGAGCTGGCAAAATTTATATTTTGGCCGTTGTGCGCGGTTAGCAAATTTTTAATGGTTAAAAATTTGCTCAAGGCGCACAACAAGTATCTCCAGATGGTCACTTTGACCCGGTGTGCGCGTTCAGCAAATTTGTTATGGCTAACATAATTTCGCAAAACGCACAACATGCAGAATTATGACCGTTGTGCGCGTTAAGCTCTATAGTTACGTCGATGACAAATTTGCTCAACCCCCCCACGGGAATAAATTTGACCGTTTTGCGCTTTGAGCATATTTGTGAGATGCTATAATTTTAATTCCACCTCGCAGTGCTCGCACCAGCGCAGTGAATCAATCACATTCCAAATTTCATCATACTTAAACGCGCACAACCAGCAGAATTATGCCCGTTGTGCGCGTTTAGGTAAAGTGTAGATTAAGTCTCATACATATTCTAGTTGATGTTATTTTGAAAATGACCCAGCCATTCAAATATATTGATGTACATACTGATACAGATCCAAACTGATTCATTAGCCTATGCTCTTACAAACTGAAACATGTGATTGTCGGTGTGATCTGCGTGCTTCCCCGTCAACTTCCGCGAGTTCACCGGGCGACCATCTTCGTTCCGTTTATTACCGTCGTTGCCGATTTTCTGCCATCATCGGCTGGCTATGAGTGTAGTCATAGCATGCGTCGGTGTAACCTGCAGTCGGGTATGTAGCCGTTTCAAAGACACCGAGGAACTCCAATTCACATGAGGCGTCGAACAACACCAAATGGTTGCATAACAAATAGAATGAGCTTTTTATCTTCGCGATCGGAAAGAACAGGAGGGAGTGTTTGTGTGTCATAGACGAGGTATAGTGAAATGATGAAGGATTTAATGGTTTGGATGGAGTTTATAAAGAGGAGATGGATATGGAGTGTATAGTCGAGGAGTGGAAGGCGAAATGCTCACATATGGAAGGCATTCATCGGGCATGCATGTTTATAAATGGACGATAGCCCTTTGTTGCGTTTATTACCACCATTGCGTAAGTTTCCAACAGCAACCATTTAGCTTTATGTGAAAAGATAACTGGTTGAATTCCATCGTCCATTTCTACCGTAAGCGTCAGGCATTAGGGCTCGCTGTAGGATAACGGAGTATACTCATCAATTTGAATGGTCAATTTCACACTAAATGGACCGTGAATGCCCTGGAGAAGCGTATGAAATCGGAGGACTACAAGCTGATGCTGTCGCCTCCCGAATATGCTCCAATCCCTAGTCTGCGAAGTGCGAAGAGATTAATGGCCCCCCTGGCCTTTGCGCCCTGGCTGTCTGCACTGGGTCACATAGGTTGGCGGTGCATGGCTACCGGCCCTCTGAGGCACAAGCACTCCCTCCTCTTCTTTTCGATCTCTTGGCTCGCAGCCAAAATTGGAAATCCCCAGGAGGAAAGGGACAATTATGATCTGCTTCATCCACAGTCATATTTGCCCAATTTGGCTGCGAGCCAAGAGATCGAAAAGAACAGAAGGGAGTGCTTGTGCCTCAGAGAGACGGTAGCCATGCACCGCCAACCTAATTGACCCAGAGCAGCTAACCAGGGCGCAAAGGCCCGGGGGGCCATTCTTCTCTTCGCAGACCAGGGAGAGAAGCATATTCGGGAGGCGACTGCATCAGCCTGTAGGCCTCCGATTTCATACGCTTCTCCAGGGCCTTCACGGCATTCACGGTCCATTTATAGTGAAAAACGACCGATCAAATTGATGAGTATTAAGTCCGTTATCCTACAGTAATGCTAAGGATCTCGGGAATGAACATCTTATTTACTCAACACGTAATCCCACCGAGAAAAACGCGTAATCCTAAGTATTTTAGGCTCAGCTGAAAAAGAGGCAATTTACTCTCCCCACAGGACAAGGATACCGAACCGTTTTGCGCCTTGAATTACTCTCCGTCGAACACTCGAAAAATTATTTATTTTCCAGCGCATCAAAAACAATCAAATTGTTTCTGTTGTGAGTGCGGTTTAATTGGTTCCACTATAAGCCCTTGTGTGTAATGTGGATTGTGGAGTCCTCAGATGTGAGACCGTGTGTGTACAGCGGATGGATATTGATTCACACTATGACTTTTAACCACCGCGCACGACGCGCACAACGCGCACAACGGATAATTGATATCAGCCCTTCGTTGCGTTTATTACCGTCATAGCTTGGTAACGGCTATTTATTACAAATGTATTTTACAAGGCACATGACCAAATTTAATAAGTTTAGAACCGATGGAAATATCTCAATTATACATACTACCTGAGACCAATATTGGATATTTTTCGAGCAAATTTTAAAATATTTACAACATTACAAGAAATACTAAATACTTAAAAATTAAAAAAATTAACATTGAAGAATAATATTATTTATAGTTTTCTTTCATGCAGAAACAATGTATTAGGTTAACAATGTATGCAGAAACAAGTATCGCCAGGTGTTCACTTTGAGCCGGAGTGCGCGTTCTCAAATTTGTTATGGCTAACATAATTGCGCAAAGCGCACAACATGCAGAATTATGCCCGTTTAGCGCGTTAAGCTCTATAGTTGTGTCAATGACAAATTTGCTCAACGCCCCCACGGGAATAAATTTGACCGTTTTGCTCTTTGATCATATTTGTGAGATGCTATAAGTTTACTCCCACTGCGCGCCACCGCAGTGAATCAATCAAATTCCAAATTTCATCATACTTACTCTGAATCCCAACCACGCCTACATCCAAACTTTTAGATTTAAGTCTTATTATACTTGTTCAATCTGAAAACATTGTAGATTAAACCAGATACTTATTCACTCTGACTCAGAAACTACATACAAACTTTAAAAATAAATCTGATACCTTTTCAATCTGAAGGCATATTCAATCGACTTCATAAACTGCATGCAAAATTATAGATTAAATCTCATACATATTCAAATTGATGACATTTTGAAAATTACCCAGCCATTCAAATATATTGATATACATACTGAATTACTGATACAGATCCAAACTGATTCATTAGCCTATGGCCCTATGCTCTTACAAACTGAGGGGTTCTCGTGAATATACAAAAGACTGTTCGTAAATCTACAGCTGATTGATACCAGACATGTGCATTTCTCAAGAATGTTTGACCGGTCGGTGGGACGTGGGCTGGAAAAATTAATAGCCGCTACATAATTGCTCAACGCCCAGAACCAACTAATTTATGGCCGTTGTGCGCGTTGATGATATTTATATTGGTTACTTTAATTGCGCAAAGTGCACAACAAGCACAGCCAGAGCCAGCTGTTCGCTTTGAGCATCTAAGGTATTTTATGGACAATTGTTTAACGCGCACAACAAGCAGAATTTACTCGTTGTGCGCGTTAAGCTGATGTTTCATCGATGACAAATTTTCTCAACACGACCACGGGAATATATTTAATCATACTTATTCTGAATCCCAATCAAGCCTACATGCAAGCTTTTAGATTTAAGTCTTATTATACTTGTTCAATCTGGAAACATTGTAGATTAAACCGGATACTTATTCACTCTGACTCAGAAACTACATGCAAACTTTAAAATTAAATCTGATACTTATGCAAGCTGAAGGCATATTCAATCGAATTCAACTATATTGATGTACATACTGATACAGACACAAACTGATTCATTAGCCTATGCTCTTACAAACTGATACATATGATTGTCTACGTAGATGTTTGCAATGAAGGGATCGCTGTAGGATAACGGACTTATACTCATCAATTTGAATGGTCAATTTCACTATAAATTGACCGTGAACGCCCTCAAAAATTTCGCTTTGTGTTTGACATTACCCTCAAAAATTACTCACACTGCAACATCTGTATATACTGTATATTCACGAGCTCAACAACTGTAGACTCACGGGTTCTTTCCATTACTCACAGTAAATCAACTGTAGTCTCATCCTCATCCATGGGCAGTCCAAATTGTCTATAATAAATGGCGTCTCATTCTAAAATGTTGGTAACTGCTAATTTGATTGTAGCATTCAAAACCTCTCAATAAATACGCAGTTAAAGCCTCGCTTTAATACGCATCATTCAAAGCCTATTTTAATACTCGTTTAATATTTCACCGTTTGAATTCATAACAGCTATTTTTTGAATTCTATTTATATCCCACTGCTTTCCTCAAGAAAATACACGGAAAAACTGCTTCCTCCAAATATTCTTCTGTGCATCATCCCGTTCTCCTGGGTAGCTATACTCTGCAAAATCCAAAGTCTCTGGCCAAGTGTGGACGCGGCCAGGGGCTGCTGTGTTAACCTTTGGGAGCAACCGGCAACTACCACCGAGGTCGTGCCTCAGCGGTTTCAATTACATCTGCCAAGTATTCTTCTTCTCGGATCTTCCTCGTATAGCCACGGTATTCTACATATTTTTCTTACAATATATTTGTTTCTCAGTTTAACCGGACAAATTCTAACCATTGCTTCGTTCTGCTTGATGTAGAAATATACCATGGTAAATGGAAGATAAAATTGAAAGTTACTCCTGCTATTTCAATGTGGAGTCGTGGACCATTTCCTTCATGATGTAGATGCCTGTAAAGAGAATGGGATGGCGGTAGAAGATGACTCCAATGAAATCAGTCTAACTTCGCAACCAAAATGCACCTTCAAGAATGTTGTCGCTTTGCATGTAAAACTTCCGATAGGATTCCTGCTGCCCTTCATCGGAATGGCCCTCGACATATTTATCAGATTGATGGTTGTGCCTGCCCTCAACGACTCTTAACCTTCACTCCTCACCGCCAACGCCGACGCCCACCATTACCACGCAATGAGAACAGACATTGACACTTCTTGGTTTTAACTGGCCTGTCGGTCGTTTTTTCTTTTCGGTGTCACCTGTAAACCCCGCTTCTTTCACATGCAAAGTAAACAACTTTGCATGTGAAAGAAGCGGGGTTTACAGGTGACACCGAAAGGAAAAAACGACCGACAGGCCAGTTAAAACCAAGAAGTGTCAATGTCTGTTCTCATTGCATGGTAATGGTGGGCGTCGGCGTTGGCGGTGAGGAGTGAAGGTTAACAGGCGTTGCGGGCAGGCACAACCATCAAGCTGCTAAATATGTCGAGGGCCATTCCGATGAAGGGCAGTAGCTGGGAATGGAGATGGATCATTGAGAGATTATAATGCACGTCACCGAGTAAAAAGGGACAACAAGAATGTTGATATTGAAAAAAATTCTGTATAAAATTGATGTTAGGTTTTGTGCAAAATAATCACTTGTTGTAAGAAATTAAAAGATATGTTTACCCATATTGCTACCTTCGTATGGAAATTTCACCACACTTGTCACTTGTGCTTTTTAAGCCCCGCGGACGACGCGCACGACGGGGGTAATTTTGCCCGTCGTGCGCGCGGATGGAAATTGCTTTACAGATTGCGTTTTCCCCCTCGCGCACGACGGGGGTAATTTGGCCCGTCGTGCGCACGGCTGTAAATTGCTCCACACTTGTGCGTTTGCCCGCACAGGACGCGCACGATAGGGGTTATTTTGCCCGTCGTGCGCGCGGATGTGAATTCCTGCACACTGGTGCGTTTTAACCCCCGCGTACGACGCGCACGACGGGGGTAATTTTGCCCGTCGTGCTCTCGGATGGAAATTGCTCCACACTAGGCGTTTTAACCCACGCACACGACGGGGGTAAGTTTGCCCGTCGTGCGCGCGGATGGAAATTGCTTTACATATTGCGTTTTCCCCCTCGCACACGACGGGGGTAATTTGGCCCGTCGTGCGCACGGATGTATATCCACACTGTGTGTTTGCCCGCACATGACAACACGACGGGGGTTATTTTGCTCGTCGTGCGCGGGGATGGAAATTGCCCGACACTTGTGCGTTTTAAGCCCCGCGGACGACACGCACAACAGGGGTAATTTTGCCCGTCGTGCGCCCGGATGGAAATTGCTCCAAACTAGGCGTTTTAACCCACGCGCACGACGGGGGTAAGTTTGCCCGTCGTGCGCGCGGATGGAAATTGCTTTACAGATTGCGTTTTCCCCCTCGCGCACGACGGGGGTAATTTGGCCCGTCGTGCGCACGGATGTATATCCACACTGTGCGTTTGCCCGCACACGACAACACGACGGGGGTTATTTTGCCCGTCGTGCGCGCGGATGGAAATTGCCCGACACTTGTGCGTTTAAAGCCCCGTGGACGACGCGCACGACGGGGGTAATTTTGCCCGTCGTGCGCTCGGATGGAAATTGCTCCACACTAGGCGTTTAACCCACGCGCACGACGGGGGTAAGTTTGCCCGTCGTGCGCGCGGATGGAAATTGCTATACAGACTGCGTTTTCCCCCTCGCGCACGACGGGGGTAATTTAGCCAGTCGTGCGCACGGCTGTAAATTGCTCCTCACTTGTGCATTTGCCCGCACAGGACGCGCACGACGGGGGTTATTTTGCCCGTCGTGCGCGCGGATTTGAATTACTTCACACTAGGCGTTTTAACCCACGCGCACGACGGGGGTAAGTTTGCCCGTCGTGCGCGCGGATGGAAGCGTTTTCCTCCTCGCGCACGACGGGGGTAATTTGGCCCGTCGTGCGCACGGCTGTAAATTAATATCCACTTGTGCGTTTGCCGGCACACGACGCGCACGACGCGTGTAATTTTGCCCGTCGGGCACGCGGATGGAAATTGCTCGACACTTGTGCGTTTTAACCCCCGCGGACGACGCGCACGACGGGGGTTGTTTTGCCCGTCATGCGCGCGGATGGAAATTGCTGCACACTTGTGCGTTTTAACCCACGCGCATGACGGGGTAAGTTTGCCCGTCGTGCGCGCGGATGGAAATTGCTTTACAGATTGCGTTTTCCCCCTCGCGCACGACGGGGGTAATTTGGCCCGTCGTGCGCACGGCTGTAAATTGCTCCACACTTGTGCGTTTGCCCGCACAGGACGCGCACGATGGGGGTTATTTTGCCCGTCGTGCGCGCGGATGTTAATTGCTGCACACTGGTGCGTTTTAACCCCCGCGGACGACGCGCACGACGGGGGTAATTTTGCCCGTCGTGCGCTCGGATAGAAATTGTCCACACTGGGCGTTTTAACCCACGCACACGACGGGGGTAAGTTTGCCCGTCGTGCGCGCGGATGGAAATTGCTTTACAGATTGCGTTTTCCCCCTCGCGCACGACGGGGGTAATTTGGCCCGTCGTGCGCACGGCAGTAAATTGCTCAACACTTGTGCCTTTGCCCGCACACGATGCGCACGACGGGGGTTATTTTGCCCGTCGTGCGCGCGGATGTGAATTGCTGCACACTTGTGCGTTTTAACCCCCGCGGACGACGGGGTTAATTTTGCCCGCCGTGCGCTCGGATGGAAATTGCTCCTCACTAGGCGTTTTAAACCACGCGCACGACGGGGGTAAGTTTGCCCGTCGTGCGCGCGGATGGAAATTGCTTTACAGATTGCGTTTTCCCCCTCGCGCACGACGGGGGTAATTTGGCCCGTCGTGCGCACGGCAGTAAATTGCTCAACACTTGTGCCTTTGCCCGCACACGACGCGCACGACGGGGGTTATTTTGCCCGTCGTGCGCGCGGATGTGAATTGCTGCACACTTGTGCGTTTTAACCCCCGCGGACGACGGGGTTAATTTTGCCCGCCGTGCGCTCGGATGGAAATTACTCCTCACTAGGCGTTTTAACCCACGCGCACGACGGGGGTAAGTTTGCCCGTCGTGCGCGCGGATGGACATTGCTTTACAGATTGCGTTTTCCCCCTCGCGCACGACGGGGGTAATTTGGCCCGTCGTGCGCACGGCTGTAATTGCTCCACACTTGTGCGTTTGCCCGCACACGACGCGCACGACGGGGGTAATTTTGCCCGTCGGGCGCGCGGATGGAAATTGCTCGACACTGGTGCGTTTTAACCCCCGCGGACGACGCGCACGACGGGGGTTATTTTGCCTGTCGTACACGCGGATGGAAATTGCTGCACACTTGTGCGTTTTAACCCACGCGCACGACGGGGGTAAGTTTGCCCGTCGTGCGCGCGGATGGAATTTGCCTTACAGATTGCGTTTTCCCCATCGCGCACGACGGGGGTAATTTGGCCCGTCGTGCGCCTGGCTGTAAATTGCCCCACACTAGTGCGTTTGCCCGCACACGACGCGCACGACGGGGGTTATTTTGCCAGTCGTGCGCGCGGATGGAAATTGCCCGACACTTGTGCGTTTTAAGCCCCGCGGACGACGGGGTTAATTTTGCCCGCCTTGCGCTTGCATGGAAATTGCTCTACACTAGGCGTTTTAACCCACGCGCACGACGGGGGTAAGTTTGCCCGTCGTGCGCGCGGATGGAAATTGCTTTACAGATTGCGTTTTCCCCCTCGCGCACGACGGGGGTAATTTGGCCCGTCTTGCGCACGGCTGTAAATTTCTCCACACTTGTGCGTTTGCCCGCACACGACGCGCACGATGGGGGTTATTTTGCCCGTCTTGCGCGCGGATGTGAATTGCTGCACACTGGTGCGTTTTAACCCCCGCGGACGACGCGCACGACGGGGGTAATTTTGCCCGTCGTGCGCTCGGATGGAAATTGCTCCACACTGGGCGTTTTAAATCACGCGCACGACAGGCGTAAGTTTGCCCGTCGTGCGCGCGGATGGAAATTGATTTACAGATTGCGTTTTCCCCCTCGCGCACGACAGGGGTAATATGGCCTGTCGTGCGCACGGCAGTAAATTGCTCCACACTTGTGCCTTTGCCCACACACGACGCGCACGACGGGGGTTATTTTGCTCGTCGTGCGCGCGGATGGAAATTGCCCTACACTTGTGCGTTTTAAGCCCCGCGGACGACGCGCACGACGGGGGTAATTTTGCCCGTCGTGCGCTCGGATGGAAATTGCTCCACACTAGGCGTTTAACCCACGCGCACGACGGGGGTAAGTTTGCCCGTCGTGCGCGCGGATGGAAATTGCTTTACAGACTGCGTTTTCCCCCTCGCGCACGACGGGGTAATTTGGCCCGTCGTGCGCACGGCTGTAAATTGCTCCTCACTTGTGCGTTTGCCCGCACAGGACGCGCACGACGGGGGTTATTTTGCCCGTCGTGCGCGCGGATTTGAATTTCTTCACACTAGGCGTTTTAACCCACGCGCACGACGGGGGTAAGTTTGCCCGTCGTGCGCGCGGATGGAAATTGCTTTACATATTGCGTTTTCCTCCTCGCGCACGACGGGGGTAATTTGGCCCGTCGTGCGCATGGCTGTAAATTAATATCCACTTGTGCGTTTGCCGGCACACGACGCGCACGACGCGTGTAATTTTGCCCGTCGGGCACGCGGATGGAAATTGCTCGACACTTGTGCGTTTTAACCCCCGCGGACGACGCGCACGACGGGGGTTCTTTTGCCCGTCGTGCGCGCGGATGGAAATTGCTGCACACTTGTGCGTTTTAACCCACGCGCACGACGAGGGTAAGTTTGCCCGTCGTGCGAGCGGATGGAAATTGCCTTACAGATTGCGTTTTCCCCATCGCGCACGACGGGGGTAATTTGGCCCGTCGTGCGCACGGCTGTAAATTGCCCCACACTTGTGCGTTTGCCCGCACACGACGCGCACGACGGGGGTTATTTTGCTCGTCGTGCGCGCGGATGGAAATTGCTGCACACTTGTGCGTTTTAACCCCCGCGGATGACGGGGGTAAGTTTGCCCGTCATGCGCGCGGATGGAAATTGCTCTACACTAGGCGTTTTAACCCACGCGCACGACGGGGGTAAGTTTGCCCGTCGTGCGCGCGGATGGAAATTGCTTTACAGATTGCGTTTTCCCCCTCGCGCACGACGGGGGTAATTTGGCCCGTCGTGCGCGCTGCTGTAAATTGCTCCACACTTGTGCGTTTGCCACACGACGCGCACGACGGGGGTTATTTTGCCCGTCGTGCGCGCGGATGGAAATTGCCTGACACTTGTGCGTTTTAAGCCCCGCGGACGACGCGCACGACGGGGGTAATTTTGCCCGTCGTGCGCTCGGATGGAAATTGCTCCACACTAGGCGTTTTAACCCACGCGCACGACGGGGGTAAGTTTGCCCGTCGTGCGCGTGGATGGAAATTGCTTTACAGATTGCGTTTTCCCCCTCGCGCACGACGGGGGTAATTTGGCCCGTCGTGCACACGGCTGTAAATTGCTCCTCACTTGTGCGTTTGCCCGCACAGGACACGCACGCCGGGGGTAATTTTGCCCGTCGTGTGCGCGGTTTTGAATTTCTTCACCCTAGGCGTTTTAACCCACGCGCACGACGGGGGTAAGTTTGCCCGTCGTGCGCGCGGATGGAAATTGCTTTACATATTGCGTTTTCCTCCTCGCGCACGACGGGGTAATTTGGCCCGTCGTGCGCACGGCTGTAAATTAATATCCACTTGTGCGTTTGCCGGCACACGACGCGCACGACGGGGTAATTTTGCCCGTCGTGCACGCGGATGGAAATTGCTCGACACTTGTGCGTTTTAACCCCCGCGGACGACGCGCACGACGGGGGTAAGTTTGCCCGTCGTGCGCGCGGATGGAAATTGCGGCACACTTATGCGTTTTAACCCACGCGCACGACGAGGGTAAGTTTGCCCGTCGTGCGCGCGGATGGAAATTGCCTTACAGATTGCGTTTTCCCCATCGCGCACGACGCGGGTAATTTGGCCCGTCGTGCGCACGGCTGTAAATTGCCCCACACTTGTGAGTTTGCCCGCACACGACGCGCACGACGGGGGTAAGTTTGCCCGTCGTGCGCGCGGATGGAAATTGCTCTACACTAGGCGTTTAACCCACGCGCACGACGGGGGTAAGTTTGTCCGTCATGCGCGCGGATGGAAATTGCTTTACAGATTGCGTTTTCCCCCTCGCGCACGACGGGGTAATTTGGCCTGTCGTGCGCACGGCTGTAAATTGCTCCACACTTGTGCGTTTGCCACACGACGCGCACGACGGGGGTTATTTTGCCCGTCGTGCGCGCGGATGGAAATTGCCCGACACTTATGCGTTTTAAGCCCCGCGGACGACGCGCACGACGGGGGTTAATTTTGCCCGTCGTGCGCTCGGATGGAAATTGCTCCACACTAGGCGTTTTAACCCACGTGCACGACGGGGGTAAGTTTGCCCGTCGTGCGCGCGGATGTGAATTTCTTCACACTAGGCGTTTTAACCCCCGCGGACGACGGGGTTAATTTTGCCCGTCGTGCGATCGGATGGAAATTTCTGCACACTAGGCGTTTTAACCCACGCGCACGACGTGGGTAATGTTGCCCGTCGTGCGCGCGGATGGAAATTGCTTTACAGATTGCGTTTTCCCCCTCGCGCACGACGGGGGTAATTTGGCCCGTCGTGCGCACGGCTGTAAACTGCTCCACACTTGTGCGTTTGCCCGCACACGACGCGCACGACGTGGGTAATTTGGACCGTCGTGCGCACGGCTGTAAACTGCTCTACACTTGTGCGTTTGCCCGCACACGACGCGCACGACGGGGGTAATTTTGCCCGTCGTTCGCGCGGATGGAAATTGCTCGACACTTGTGCGTTTTAACCCCCGCGGGCGACGCGCACGACGGGGGTTATTTTGCCCGTCGTGCGCGCGGATGGAAATTGCTTCACACAGTAGGCGTTTTAACCCCCGCGCACGATGTGGGTAAGTTTGCCTGTCGTGCGCTCGGATGGAAATTGATGCACACTAGGCATTTTAACTCACGCGCACGACGGGGGTAAGTTTGCCCGTCGTGCGCGCGGATGTGAATTTCTTCACACTAGGCGTTTTAACCCCCGCGGACGACGAGGTTAATTTTGCCCGTCGTGCGATCGGATGGAAATTTCTGCACACTAGGCGTTTTAACCCACGCGCACGACGTGGGTAATGTTGCCCGTCGTGCGCGCGGATGTGAATTTCTTCACACTAGGCGTTTTAACCCCCGCGAACGACGGGGTTTATTTTGCACGTCGTGCGCGCGGATGGAAATTTCTTTACACGTTGCGTTTTCCCCCTCGCGCACGACGGTGGTAATTTTGCCCGTCGTGCGCACGGTTGGTAACTTCTCAACACTTGTGCGTTTTAATCCCACGCCGCGCACGACGCATAGGCTGTAGCGCGTTGTTCGCGGGGAGTAATATACTCCGTTCTGGGTCGACGCGCACAACGGTGCCGTATAGTGTAAACTATTTCTTTGAAAAGGATATAAAGGGCGGGATGGTAATTGCACCAATAATTCTAAAAAGTTGCTTTCATAGGGGTTATAAGGGCGGGATGGTAATTGCCCCAAAATTTCCGGGCGCGTAAGGGCCCGTTGGTAATTGCACCAAAAGTTCCTCATCTTCCGCTTTTAACAACAGCCGTGGGATCGGATCGGACGGTCAGGAGGGGTTGAGCGCAGGAATCCCATCTGAGCACGTGCTCAGGCGCATTTTACCTCTATATATATATATATATATATATATATATATATATATATATATATATATATATATATATATATATATATATATATATATATATGGAATATGGAGGTGTGATGAAAGAACATGCTCGGATTTGCTGTGTTGTCAGCGATTTGGGGCTAAAGTACTTATTATTATTATTATTGCAATGTGTTTTACAACTTGTTGTTGACCTTCCAACCATTCAAATGAATCCAATACTTTTTGAGCCTCCATCCATACATTTCGAAAAAATTGCACTGACAGTTGTAGAACTTGAGCGGTCTTTTTAAAATGCATGGATGGTGGCTCAAAAAGTGTTGGATTCACTTGAAAAATTAGTGGAGAGGTCAACACGTTGTATAACACTTTGCAAAATAAAGAATAAAAAATATTTTTTTGCCCCCTAAATCGCTGACAACACAGAAATTTTTCATGCGCTGTCAGCACACACACACATATGTTGACTAGTGTCCATTCGGATGGATCAAACATGCAGATCCATCCAAGTCAAATTTAAAATTAGACAACCTAAATAGAAAATTTGTTCTGTTGGATGTGATCTAATATGTCTAAACTAACTTCAAACAAAATTTCAACTAATTTGGACATGTTCTGCCCATGCATCAAGTGGTTGCAAAATCAATGTTGTAAAATAGTTAAAAAAATCGGCTAATTTTGCAACCACGTGATGCATGGGCAGAACATGTCCAAATTAGTTGAAATTTTGTTTGGAGGTAGTTTAGATATGTTAGATCACATCTAGTGGAACAGATTTTCTATTCATGTTGTCTAATTTTAAAGTTGAATTAGATGGATCCGCATGTTTGATCCATCAGAATAGATCCTAGTATATGAAAGGTAAGTATGAATCTTTATTAAGTAAGCTTTACAAACAATACAATGTGGGATCAATATAGGATATAGGATTTAACAGAGAGAGGATATGGCACAAGCGCCGTCACTCCCTACAATTATTTCCTGATTCCTATCGAAAACAAAAATATACAATTGTCAACCATTATCCCGAAATTCCCAATTATCCACAGCTTGAGCCACATCTTCATCATCTAAATCTTGGTCTTTCAATGCAATTCTGATATCTGCGGCAATGTCTTCAAAAAGGTTGGGTTTGCCTCTTTTAACTTTGTCAAAAATCCTTCTGTTTCTTTCCCTCCAGATATGCTAGACTATGGTAGAAAGAGCCGTCTTTGCTAGAAGACTCAAAGTACCTTTTTTCCAAAGTGACTTAAGAAGTAGTCCCCCATCGCCGGCAATGCCGGCGTTATATTGCCGGCAACCCTATATATACATAAGCTTCCTACAACAGTCTTCAGAAATTTTGCTTTTTATTTTTTCAATAATCAATACCGTTCATCTTGATCTAAACATCAAAGATGTTCAACATACCAAAAAGTAAGCGAATCCAACATTATTTAACTTTCCATCTTATTGTTACAAATTCAACAATTGCATAGCAATTGAACTTTTTGGAATGAGCCAATCGAGTGTTACATATTCCTAGGGTTTGCCCATTTTTATGGTTTTATGATTTTAGAATGTGTACAACAGCCCCATATAAAAAAGTTTGAAAAAAAGTGGAAAATTAAGTTTTTGAGGGCATTTGTTGGAAATTTCATTCGCCGGCTGATCACCACCTTAACCTTATTTATATGTATGTATGAATATGTATTTGTAGTACTTTTTTTTAACCCAAAACCCAAAACCCAAACTCAAACCCAATCCCATTGTTAATATATATGTTAACTCAACCCCAAACCCGAAGCCAAAATCCAAACCAATGCATTAAGTATCCCGAAGCCCACAACCCAAACCCAAACCCAAATTCAAACTCCAAACCCACTGCTTCTTGATTTTACTCATCTTTTTGTTTGGGCCAAATCCCACTCGGCCCGATACTGGGATATTTATATCTCACTGCGTCTCTATATCTATATCTCCTTTATATCGATTGACATCGAAGCAGCAACTTGATGCAATGACGAAGATGGCGATGTGATGATGAAGACGTTGACCGATAATGTAGCTCTAGTGAGCCTCTTCTCTCTTCTCTCTCCTCTCTTCTCTCTCCTCTCTCTATCTCTTCTTTTTTACAATTGATGGTACTGTTCTCTCTCTCTCTCCCTCTCTCTCTCTCCCCTTTTTTACAATTGATGGTACAGTTTTTCCAATTGCTGTTTTGGTTTTTAAGAAAAAAATACTAAAGGATTTCTCCCTTGTCTCTCTCATCATCATTAATGTGTGTAGATTGCATTGCAAATTTTAAATTTTTTGAGCTTTTTAACTGTGATGAGAGAAAACTGAGTTTTAGTGCTTGTTTTGTACCGCTCTCTGGTGAGACCAGTACGAAATGGTTGAAACTCTGTTTTCGGCCGGAACCTCATACCATGCTGTGAAAGATTTGACAAACTTTAGAATGTGCAAAGGAGTTTGTCTAGTCGTAAAAGACCAACAGAGGATTCTTCCCAAATTTTTCTAGACATGAAAGACTCGCCCTTGATGGGACCACATATGGTAAATCTGCTATATGGAGTTACATTAAACTCTGAGGTACAAAGTCTAGAGCTAAGCTGGACACATCACTGCTAATGCTGCATGGAATACTCTGTGCTAGACCTCTAGCATGAATACTTCTACAGTGAAATGGTGTCATGTGGCCATGGGTCGGAGACATATCTGCCACGATACTTTCTACTTTGTGTGTATTAGAATGTCATGTGTCATCATTCCATGCAGTGCCTGTGTTGGCATGTCCGTTTCCATGCAATATAGGTGATATCCTACCAGCTTTCGTTTCATATGGGCACATGGACTAATATGCAACAGTAGTTTTGTCCTAATGCATGCTGGGCTCATGCTCTGCTTCTTGGAACCACACATTGGTTCCAGCTGCTGAGATCGAAATGGATTATTCTTGATGGGAAAACTGACGTTGGATGAAAATTGTTGCTTCAGTATTCCATACAATGTTCTGCAATGGTCTTTTCATTCTTATCATTTTAATGCGCATATTGTCTGATGAGCTTCCTTTCACAGGATTTTGATTTCAGCATATATAGTCCTGCTATGTCTTCAACGAGCCAAGAAGTTTATTGCAATAGCAGCTTTTGTGAACTTGAAGGCAAATGTCCTGGAGGTAGCAGCCAATGCCCTTACAGTGTTGAGTATGTTTCTGCCAACACATCGTCTACTGGGTTTTTAGTTCAGGACCTACTACATTTGACAACAGAAGATGCCAATCCTAAAGTTGTTAAAGCACCAATCATATTTGGGTATGTATGCCTTACCATCTCCCTAAAGTACTTGGGAAAATAAAGCCAAATCAAATTAGTTCTGCATATCTCTGTGGCATCTTGCTTCCTGATGCGGTCCATGTAATCAGTTTTATATTTGATGTGCAGCTGTGGACGGGTTCAGACAGGCTCATTTCTGGATGGAGCAGCTCCCAACGGTCTCTTTGGGCTTGGTATGGAGAAGGTATCAGTTCCTAGCACTCTGTCAAGTTCAGGCATCACATCAAATTCATTTTCCATGTGCTTTGGACGGGATGGGATTGGGCGAATTAGTTTTGGTGACAATGGGAGTTCAGACCAAGAAGAAACTCCATTCAATGTTAAGCATTCACAGTAAGTAACTTTGCAGATTGGTCTTTTATGCAGAATTTGTTGTCTTCTATGTCTGTCAGTTTGCTTGTTTTTGCTTGGTTTTAAATATCTTTTACTTCATTCTTGCACAATAAACCTTTTGTTGTTGACTAGTGTATAAATCTGGGTTACTCAATTTCTTTGACAGCTCTACTTACAACATCAGCATCACAGGAATAGGCGTAGGGAGCAGGACCATGAATGTGGGTTTTAATGGTCTTGTTGATTCCGGTACATCTTTCACATACCTCGCGGATCCAGCTTATACAAGTATCTCTAATAGTGTAAGTAATACAAAAAAGCGGTCACATAGGTCTGGAAAAATGCTGGAGTCTAATATTTATGGTATTTTGCTGCACTTTGTTCAGTTCAATGCTCAAGTTCATGACAAGAGATTTACATCAGATTCCACTGTCCCTTTTGAAAATTGTTATCATATAAGGTAATTTTCTTTAACACATGTTCATGTCCTGTTGATGCCCCCTCTTTAACAAAATATCTATTTATCTTAAATCATAAATTTGTCAATGTTTTTGCAGTTCAAATGAGAGTGTGATTCAACTTCCTGATTTAAGTTTCACGACTAAAGGTGGAGGCCGGTTTCCTATTAGCGATCCGATAGTTATCGTCACCAATGAGGTATGTTTCATGCTTCTCCATACAATTTCAGTACTCCTTAAAACCACAGGAGCCAGATAACGTTCTTTGCTTCTGTTGGGTGCAGCGGAAAGACCAGTTCATCTATTGCTTGGCTGTTATCAAAAGTAATCAACTGAATATCATTGGACGTAAGTGTGACCTTTATGCGTATAAATCACAAGTAAAAAATTCTCCACAGTTTACATTGCGAAACTGATTATTCTTGCTTGTGGTTGCTTATCTTTCAGAGAATTTCTTGACTGGCCTCCGCGTTGTCTTTGACCGGGACAGGATGATTCTAGGGTGGAAGAAGTTCAACTGTAAGTACTCACTACTACAATTGACTCTATACGCAATGGTTATAATTTAAACCATTGCTAATAAGACCTATTAGTAATGGTTATTAGTCCAACTGTTACTAATTTTTCATTGGAAATGGTTATATTCTAATAGAAACAGTTATCTTATAATAAATATTTTTAAATAATTAAAAAAATACTCATTTTTTTATCCTATTAAAAATAGGTGGGTCGGTGTTATTAGAATTCTATTGGAAACGGGTGGTTATTTTTATTATCTTATTGTAATCCGCAAGTTTTTTAGGAGCCCGCACGCTGGAAAAAAAACCCCAATTTCCATCACGCGGAGGAGAAGCGTTCTCCCGCGATCGCATCAAAATTTTCCCAAAAATCTTCCCTCTATCTTCGATGGGAAATTTTGGGAGGGAAATTTTTTCTCTAAAACCTCAGATTTCCCTCCAAACAATTTTGTGGGAATTTTTTGCTTAAATCTTCGATTTGTCTCGTCTAAACCAAAAATCCCTGATGCGATCTGAATCTTAACAATTTTAGGTGAGAAATTTTTTCGCTAAAACATCCGATTTCCCTCCAAATAATTTCGGTGAGAATTTTTCCCTTAAATCTCCAATTTTTCTCTAATTTAGGTCTAATCTCTCTCGTTATTTCTCTGATCTGAAACAGGCATCTCTAATCTCGATACAAAGATGATCAATCCTTGTCGACGTCAATGAATTCCTGTCGATCAATTGCTACGGAGATTGTGGAAGAAGTCATAAGTTTTCTCCTTATTCAGTCGATCAAAGCTATGGTAATATTCTGTAACTGGACCTTTGGCTAATTAGAGAAGAAATTACAACTTAATTTGCATTATGAACTCCTGACCATTCTTCTGCAATACATGCGTTGATGGATCGATTTGGACACTGAACTATTGAAAATTTTTGCAGAAGGGTTCAATAATTCATAGAAAATGTTTACAACAAGCAGCATGAATTTTATGGTGATTAATGTATGCAGAAACCTACACCAAATGAATCTTTTTAGATGAACACCCCATAGTTTTTAGTTAGTTATCACACATTCTGAATATGGATAAGCTTCAAGTATTCCACAGTGATAATGCAAGAATGTTCTCCATGAATTATAGTTTTAAGCAATGATATATCTTGTGTACAAGTAGGAAAAACATTGTCATGATTTTGATGATATCTACATGCAATTAAAAATTACAAGTAAATGTGGCCATGCCAGATAACAGAGGACATGTTTCTGTAGAAGCATCACTGTGTGAAACAAAGAATAAATACTTGGGATAAAGCATATGTTATATCCTGATAACACAAATGCTAAATATTTTTACTACAAATTTGTTACTACATGTATTTATTTCTGTTTGGCTCTGGTTGTGTATGGTTGATGGGTGTTCCAGTAGGCTCAAAGGTAAATAAAGAGTGAACAGAGCTTGTGTGTATTTGTTCCCACTTGAATTATTTACTACTCCAGATATAACCTTTTTTCTGTCTCCTTTGCCTTGGATCAAATTTGCTACATAAAATACACACCCACATTTAAGTAGAAGTCCTTTTCATGAGCTCACATTTAGCCAACTTGATTCCTTGAAATATTTGGTCTCCTCATCTGACGATGGAAATCCTCTCACTAGTATTTTAGAGCAACTACCTGTGAGTTGCATCACTGTAGGTGTGTACTTAGTATATTTGATGATAACTTTGAGTTCCTTGGTACCGAGCCGAATTGCTCATTGGTTGTCTTTGAGTTGTGTTTAATCAGACCACATCTTTGCTGTCAATGTTGATACTTGGTACTTGAATTGGTTGATAATCTGTTGAATGTTCAGTCGCGGTGTCCCTACCCATAGCTGTATGTGGGATACATGTGCATCAATTGTCACCGAAGTAAAATACTTTAATTACTTTTGCATTCTGAGAACGGTTTCTTTATGGGACACTGGGGTTTTTCTGAACCAGGAAATTATTCACGTTCAGCAATTTGCTGACTTGTGTTTGTTTATGTAGTGATTATATCATTTGAATCATGCAGAACCATAGATCGAGTCTCTTTATGGTTTACCAAGGTGATATGTCAATCAGTTTTCTTGTAGTACAGTATCCAAAAGATATTTGACAGAAATGAGATGTAAATATTTATGTGTTGTATATTCTTATGTTTTCTTGCGTTATTTAATACTCGCTGCAGCATTTTCCATGGACATATCATGTCATTATGTGAACACTGCAGATAGCAAAGCAGAAGAACCTAAACTTGCGGGAGACCCTCTGGTGGCTACTAGAAAAACCGGTGCTGTCCTGATGGTTTACCGGACATGCGGTAGGAAGGGTGACCACTGGACGTCCAAGTGCCCTTACTAGGAGGAGAGGCCAAGCAGTGAACTAGCCATTGAGGAAATTTCTCCTAGGCTAGATGGCCCCATTTTGCTCAACACAAAAATAGGTCAGCTTATTTATATTTGAAGATATAATTTAATTTGAACTTGGCTTGGTTATTGATCCTATGAGCTTATTTTGAGCTAATTATTGAGCTAACTAGAGAATTTTTGCAAACATCATATCTCCTACATGTTTCATTGTTTGTATCAGGCTTCAACCTTTTAGTTGGTAAATGAACTGTTAAGCATGGCCACATACCCTTTCTTACGGCCGATACTAAAGCTCTCATGTACCTTTATTTAAATTTCTCATTATCTCATGAAAACTAATATTGCCGGTTCTGTGTTTTTTAAGTTTGGTATCGATTTATTGATATGTGCACTATTCATCTTAGCAGATTCGTGGCCACAGAGTTAGCAACTTACATCATCGTGAATGTAGGAGACGTGAAGTTTTATCCACACAAGGTAATTTGCCTTAAAACCCTCTTGTGGCACACAGTGAACATGAAGTTATTGCTTATGGATTCAGAAAACTTTTCTTTTTTACTCTTGTGTGTGTTAGTGTTTTTCTTACTTTTTTGCGTCAAAATGCACCATGCAGTTTCCTCTTCTATCCAATAGCTCTTGTTTGCAAAGGTTAGTGACAGCTAAATATGAGGAAAGAGAGGAGATTGATATTGCCTATATGCCTGGTGCTGCTGTTGCCTTTGCAAAGGTTAGTCTATTCTATGTACGCTTTACTAATTGTTGCATAAGGATTATGCAAGTGTTTACATTAAAACTAAGTTTGATGTAAATTAATTAGAGACTGCACATATACTAATGAAGCTTTTTTTGTGTTTGTGGACAGCCTCATCATGAAATTGAGCCCTTTGGATCACCCATCTCTCATCATTTTATCACTTAGCCACACATTTGGTTATTAATTCTTGGAAGGAGTAAGTTGCTGTGGATCAAAAGGGCCATATACATTCTACATCTGTGTACTTCATCAGCTCCCTGGCATCTAGACACATAAACAGTGACTACTATTGGTCTTTATCATTTTTTTTGATTGTATTCTTTAAGGCATTTCCCCCAAGTAAATGGTACATAGTGTTCCCATGCATTGATTTTTTAAAGGTCCTCTCATTTGTTTATCTCCATTTCCTTGTACATCGGATCTTTGTATCTTACTAGAGTACTTTAATTACATGGCATTTAGGGTGTTGGGGAAAATGAATTATATATCATCTATGTTTTATAAATATTTTTGCTGTTTGCCGATTTTATATGTAATTAATAATGAGACATCTTTATTTAAATTCATCCCGTTAAACTTCCATGTGTTTCTGTTGATTTTTTATTTTAAGAAAAGCAAGCATATATTTAGACGTGTTTCATGACTATCTTGTTTTTTAACAGGTGCACTCTTTGTAGCGATTTTGGCATCCCCAGTGGTGCTAGTGTTGCATTTATTATGTATGCCAAAGCTTTACAGTCTCATTGCTGGTACTTTTTACATCTCATTGCTTATCTAAGTATATTGATGCATCATACTTCCACTTTATCAAATCAATGATGTTCTTATCTGAAAACTTGAGTTGACTTATGAAACGGTTATTTGTATTTTTTTTTACTGTGAATAACTGCTTCAAGATGGCTACAATTTCATTTTAAGCTGTTCAGCTTGCATAGTTAAAACTTGAACGCATGGGTTGCTTCCATTGCTGTTTAATTCTTTTATTGGACAACAATATGCAGTCATGCATTCTACATTTTCTTGTTTTTCTTGATATTTTTCTTAACCTGAGAAACAAGCCATTTTGATTCCCCAGAGTATTCTCCAACATTGACTTTTTTCGACAGCTATCATACTCTCCTTGTGAATAAACGTGGCTCATTGAAAATAAAAACTAGCACAAATTCAAAAAATGTTGTTTATTATACTTAATTTTCGCCAAAATTTACTCTAACTGTGTCCTATATGTTTGCTTGGATGCAGTTGTATTGGTGCTTCATTGGCGCCCGGGACTAATCATGTAAATGTAATGAATATTAGTATCAATTTTGTAATTCTGATTCCAAATGTAACTTGATTAATTAAATTCTTTAATCAATTGATATGGTAGGGTGATCTTGACGTGCTGGGTCTTAACAGCTGTATGTTGGGCACTTACAGGCATCCATTTCTTCATCTACATGTAACTAATTTTATTAAAATGTACTAAGATTTTCGAGTGACGTCTTTTTCAAACAGTGATATCTTTCATGATCATCTTGTAGTTACATTGGTGATACATGTTCAGCCTTGGAGGAGTTCGAGCAAAATCCCAGCAACAGCAGCCTCGGCTCAATCTTGCCTTGTCCGAACGCTACCAGAGCAGATGCAGCGATGGCAGAACTAGGATTTTTTACCCATAATTTTATTAGTCAGGTAATAAACTTGTGTTAAAAATTTAGATGTGGCATAACTTTTTATGTATTAGATGTTGTCTTGCAGATGAATTTTGATACGTTAGTATGCAAAATTGAAGAAGAATCTGATACATCTACCAAGTTCAAATCCAAGAGAATATGTGACCCCTTCCTCAACCCGCCACAATACGACTACGATGCAAGTAGATGTTTGAACAATGTTTCAGTTGATAGCATGCTTAGAGTAAGTGAGTGAGCTCTAGCTTGTTAGGTCAATTTGGCGAAAAAATTTCAGTCTGATTCTAATTAGAGTGAAGATTTTGGCACTTGATTTGTAGGTGTTAAGGAAGGACAGGAAAAATCTACCACAAGACTCATTCAACTTGAGCAGATGACAAGAGGCTACCACTTTGTTTCTTCCGAAAGGATGCACTGGCCTTTTCCGCCAGTAGCATATATGGAAGCACCTAAGCACCACTTGATTCTGCTTCAATATAACGAGTTTGTGTTCAACTAAAAAGGTTCTGATTCCAAAGGCTTCGGATGAATTTTCACCTGATGGGTGCATCTCACGGGTGCCTAAGGTCCGATTCAACAAAGCTTATGATCCGAAGATGGAGGGTGCTTGTGCAAGATGAGCATGAAGTACAAGGCCACTGGAGATGTTGACCCAACAGATGCGGAGAAGAATGAAAGAGAAGAGACAGCTAGGGAATTGAAGCATACCTCTTGGCTTCTCCAGATGCATGTGTGTAAATTTGTTTTTAGTTATAGTAGGAAAAGTTTAACACTGGCAGGTTTCTCCAGATGCATGTTTCTCTTAATAGTAGGAAAATGTGTGTAAATTGTAACGCTGGAATGGAAATTTTAACATTGAAATCATTTTATGAAAAATTTAAATTTTTTATTAATATGTTTATTTGCAACAGATTCCATTGTTAAATAACTTTAGCAATGGTTATATTCTATGCTTAAATACTTTTTAGCAACGGTTATAAACTATTGCTAAACATTTTTATACTAACGGTTTTTTACCATTGCTAAACATCTTTTAGCAATGGTTAGATGTGTTACTAAAATTCTTTGACACTGTGTATTAGAAACGGTTGTTTATCGTTGCTTTAACATTTTTGCAACTGTTGTACCCATTGCTAAATTGCTTACGTGTCATTTTTATATAAGTAGGAAATTTTTTTTAATAGAAACGGTTATGTAATTTTGCAACGGTTGTAAACCGTTGCAATTAGCTAATTGCAACGGCCTTAAAGGTAACGGTCTATTAGCAACTGTCCAACCCGTTACTATTACATTAGAAACGGTTTAAACCGTTGCAATTGACTCAATTAGCAACGCTTATAACCATTTCTATTAGGCCCTTTTGTAGTAGTGACTGCTGGAACTGGCCAATAACAAAATGCTGGTAATTGTATTCCTGACAACAGTGCCAAGTTACAATGCTTATTTTCAGGTTATGAAGTCGAGGACTCTGATCCCCTGCCTGTGAATCCACGAAACTCTTCTGCTCCTCCTCCTAGCATTGCTCTCGGGCCCAACAGTTACAGTCCGGAGGCCACAAAGGACAACGGGAATAACCGCACTCAGACCCAGGTCACGGTGTTGACACCAGGGGCCGCAAGCAGTAGGTCCTCACTGATGAACTCCTTGGCGAGTACCGTTCTGGTTTTCCTTCTCCTTCCTTTAGCCATTCTTTGATCACTCATTCTTAGTATGATCACAGTTCCATACCGAGCTTTTCAGTTAAATTTCCTTTTACTTGGTTACACTTTTAGATAGGTTTAGGCTCATCTATACCATATACCGAAGAACATCTCCGACATTTCATAGATTATTTTCTGTTTTCATTTTTGCCCGTTATATTTTCTGTCTATGCTAGGTTGTTTATTGTATGAGTTGGCTGTGTATATAATATACACAATGGATGTATATCATCTGAAATGATTTTTTGGGTTGTTGTATCTGAAAGGCCTGAATTTCTGTATAACATATACTATATTGATTGTGTGTTAATGCTACTTGTGTGAGCCCAATGTTTCTTTCCTTTTCTTTCTTTCTCTTTATAGGTTAACTAGTCATAACCCGTGCCCGTAGGGCACGACGAAGGTCGTTTCCCGGGTGCAAAATCGAGGGGGACGGTCAGTTAACTGCGGGCACGGCGAAGGTCGTTTCCCGGGTGCGAAATCGAGGGGGATAGTCAGTTTACTGGTCCCAGGAGCAAGAATGACGTGGATGTCGTCTCCCGGGGGCAATACTGATGTGCGATAAGAAAACCTGGGTCAGTCGTCGCAGGGGTAAAAAAATATGGAATAAATTAAAAAAACGTCGGGGCAGAGCGGTTAAAGAGTGATGTAAAATGCGTAAACCGGGGGAAGATGAGTGGTCTTTCAGTTGTTGGAAAAAATAATGGTGAACTTGCAAATAAGGGAAATGCGGTGGTCGTTTTTGTTTGGGTTTCACCCAAACACTCAAGTCCACACCCAACCACTCAACCACACTCAACTCTCCCAAACAATTTGGCTTAGTCATAAATTGATGCCACGTAGGACAATTCATATACGATACAAATTAATTTACGCTACAAAGAAATTTAATTCCTTACGAAATTATTCCTTACCAAATTAAGAATCCTTCAAATTTAGTTTCACTCTAAAATCTAGTATCCTCAAAATTTAGTACTCGTAAAATTGCAAATTAGGTAAGTGCAGCATACGTAGCATACTTTGCATAATCCACAAATAGGGGGAAGGTCCAAATGGGGAGACGATGAAATAAATACAAAAATGCATAATTTGAATTACAGAATTTTCCATTTATACTCTATTCAATATTTCCGTAAATATTGAATTTTTCTGAAAGACGACCAGTATAAGTTGCTATCAACCAGGAAATTAGTCAAAAGCAAAAAAATATCAACAAAGGGTAATTTAATTTGCAAATAGCCGCAGGCAAATGTATGATAATCTCATATACATGATAGCATAATAACAAAATGCAACATTTCAGGTCTTGGAATGTTTTATGTTCCACAAAAAGGGAAAAAAATCGCACTTTCTATGAGTAAAGTAATATTAAGTTAGTACAGGATTAAAATACAGAAATAACATTTCTTGTGCAATGTAGACATCGACAAAAAATTCCAAGATATCGAAGACTACATTGGGAAGATATGAAGCAATGATAGAAATCTCAAATGATCTGAAGTATCTTGCTAATAGATTACATGCGATGATTTTCAGTTGGATTGTACTCCCTCATGCTGCAGTAGAAAACTGCATTATGAAAACACTGTAAGGAGAAAGAGTATCAATCGTAAGCCATAATCGAGTGTTGTGTGGATGCGCAATAACCTGGGATATTGACGAACAAAAATTTTGTTAGAGAAATGACGATGTTTTTGCAAATATCTCTTATATAAAATTAAGACATTATTTACCGAATTTAGTTGGAGGGTTGATGATCGTGGTGTGTCTAACCAATCAAGTCTGCAAGAACCATCTTCCAATTATGTCCTGAAAAATGCTATTATGATGTTAAATGAAAACAATGTATTAGGCGA
>JAULAV010002808.1:0-24999 GCA_030789695.1 Scilla litardierei | reverse complement strand
AAATTCCATCGTAAGACCAAACACATTGATATCCGCTACAAATTTGCAAAAGACTATGATAAGAACAAGAAGATAGACATTAGGTACATATCTACGCATGAGATGATAGCGGATCTGCTTACGAAGGCGATCCCCAGAGATGTGTTTTACAAACACTTATCATCTCAAGGATTGCGTAAGAGCTGAGTTGTATCAATGTATTCCCATGTCTATGAAAGATCAAATTTAATAAAATAATAAGTTCTTTTCGACATTTCATATGAGTTTCTTGAAAATGTTTGTGTACATTTCTTTTAATCTCAGCTATATTTTCCAGTATGTCGGACAGATTGAGGTTGGCTCTCTCACATGAGCAACCGCCTTTATTCTATCAGACGGATAAAGATAAAGATGAGACCTGTTTAAAGTCAAAATCGTCAGACGGATGATTTAGAGTCGTGACTTAAACAAAATGGTCGTATGAAAGATCTGCATCATATGGATGCTTACAAAAGATCTAAGAAGATTTTTTGAAATCTTATTTGTCTTATGCGGGATGTGGGTCCAGGAAATTAATGAGTAATAAAAGGGACTCAAATTCAGACATTGTGGTGTCTGATCATCATCCTTACAACATCATTAAGACATACGCTCCCTGGAAAATGAGTGATGTTGTAATACGTATTCATACTACGTATGCATTTGACCATTGTTAGAATAGTAATTGTGTTTACTATTATGTGAGACCCAAGGACCACATGGGTCTTAAACTTTTTACCCTTATGGACTCTAATTGGTTCCTTTAGATTTGACTAGGTGATCGTTGTCTTAACATGTTGCTTGTGGACTATGGTCAATTCGGTCCGGCGGGGCATGTTAGAAAAGCGAGTCAAGTCAAGATCGAAAGGATTGCAAGAAGGGGAAAATTAATTTCATATTCACATTTGGACTTTAGAGATTCAAAGCTGGCCAGCCTATTGTAATCCAGATGGGATTCAATTGTTGAATATAAAGTAAAAGAAATGTGAAGAAATAATCTAGGGTAAAACATGCGTTGATCTACTCAACTTTGTACCCCAAGGAGTGTTGTGTATCTCTAACAAGTGCACAACACCGGACTCTATGTGCATGACGGTCACACGGTCTATTTCTCAGTATGATAAACAGAAGAACTAAAGGAAAAGATGTTTCCTTACAATCCCCTCAAGTGTGAGTGGGAGATGTTGGATATGGACGACATGTATACACCCATGAGGGGATGTATGAGGGTCTATGGACCTCGGATGTCGCGTACATGAAAGCATGTACGAAGGGAACCTTTTCATGTGTGAAAAGGACCACTCGATAAGTGGAAAAAGTCACTTTATAAGTGCATAAAGGCACTTGATAAGTGCATAAGGAAGAGGATAAGCAATGGTACAAATATAAGCTAATAAGCTTATATTTAGTTATTTCCTACAATAACTACCCCTTAGGCCAATAAATAGGACCCAAGGGTAAGGCTTTTAAGGCTAATCCTTCATGCCATAAGTTTGCATAAGGCAACCTTCTTTCCTCTTCTCCCTTCCATTAAGTTCTTCTTCCAAATAGAGATTTAGACGGTGAAACGCTGCTTTGATCCTCTGTGACGAAGCACCGACCGTTGTGGCGAATCCAAGGGCAAAGTTCAGAGATTATAGCGAAGCATACGCTAACGTAAGTCTCCTCTCTTTCGATCCTCTATCATCGCATGATGGGATCCAACAGTATCAACCGAGGGGTCCACCGCAACAAAATTACCTGCCTAGGCAACAAGCGGGACCGTTAGACCTCCCAGTTACAATCAAGTTTGGAGAGCCCCCAACCCACCTCAAGCTCAACCACGATCGGATCACGAAGCTAGGGTGGAGGAATTCATGGAGGAGCAAAGGAAGATCAATGCTAGGTTGACGGCGGGACAAGATTCACTAAATACCATCGTCGCTCAACTTAGAGAGCAACTTGCATTGCTAAACAAGAACGCTCAACAATTGCTGGCTCAACCCGAGCCCAATCCACGGAGCAACACCGGACACATCAATGCGGTGGTGGCGGTTACAACAAGGGGCGGGAAGGATACCACCCCCGCTATGACCCAAAACGAAGAACTCGTGGTGAAGATTTTGGAAGAAAATGAACCGGCAATTGAAGAGGAGAGCCAAAAGGAGCCAATTGGAGAAGCAAATTCTAAAGTGGTGGAGCCATTTGATGAGCGCCGCTACATGCTGCCGGTGCCGTTTCCACAATGGCTAGCTAGAGCCAAGATAGAGAAAAGGCTCGCCAAGTTCCTTGAATACTTGAGGGGAGTAAGCCTCAATATTCCTTTTTAGATGCAATAGTTGAGATCCCGTCTTACGCGAAGTTCTTGAAGGACTTGATTTCGGGAAAGAAGAGGAATGAAAAAATCATGCTTGCGAAACAAGGAACTTGGTTTACCCGGAAGGATAAGGAGGCGGCGAAATTAAAGGATCCCGGGAGTTTCCACATCCCTTTCACATTAGGAGGCATCCCATTGCAAAAAGCTCTAGTTGACTTGGGCGCAAGTGTGAGCCTTATGCCCCTTAGCATGTTCCGGAAATTGAACACGGGCACCGACTTGAAGCCGACCGACATGAGAATTCAACTTGCGGACGGTCGGATTACTAGGCCGGTAGGGATCGCAGAAAACATTCCACTCCAAGTTCCGGGAGGGATATGCTTGCCTTGTGATTTTGTCATCATGGACATCAAGGAAGAGGGCAACACTTCGCTCATACTTGGACGCCCGTTCCTCGCAACCGCCGGTGTTATCGTTGACGTGCGTGAATGAACTCTATCCTTGAATGTCGAAAACATCGAAGTCGAGCTTCACATACCCCATGCCATGAAACATATGCCCTATCACGAGGAGTTAGACTATGTAGATCTCCTCGATGAAGTGATTGAAGAAGCAATCCCCCACTTTATTGGCGCTCTCCATGACGACGGCTTCGAAGAAGGCCAATCATTGGATGAAGAAGAGAAGTTGGAGGACCCTCCAGATAGCTCCACGGACGGTGATGAAGGCAATGCTGATGTCGCAAGAATATGAAAGCTTTGCAAGCTCTCAAAGGCCAAGAATCCGAAGAAAGCCCCACCGAATGGAAGATCGGTGTCACCGGCCAAGAAGAAGATAGGAACAAGCTCTAGATTGGGGGACTTATCCCCCAACATTACCCATGATGAGGGAGCATCGAGGAAGACCGATGATCATCACGACCCAAATCCAAGCGGCCTTCCCGACAAGTTCGACGGGCGTATGTCATATGCGTCCAACATCACGAGCTGAACGAATATCTAAAGGGGTCGAGCTCATGACCTTAAACGAGCGCTTGTCGGGAGGCAACCCGACGGTTTTTGCATTATTTTTATTTGATTTTCATTTTTGGTTTAGCCTTTTATTAGTGTATAGAGTCTTGTGTCCATGAAAATCGTGACAACGGGTCTTAATTTTCATGACAGGAGAAGGAGAAAGAGGGATCAATCATACGGAGGATGATCGAGGCAAGGGAGAGCGCTCCAGGAATGCATTCAGGCCTTAGGAGGAGGAAGAAACAGACTGGAGGAAGAAAAACAGAGACCAGAGCGAAAACGAAGAGCTGATGAAAGAAACAGCACGTCACTCGGCCAAGTAGCCTATGCCACTCGGCCGAGCAAGGACTTCACTCGACCGAGTGGAGCACCAAACATGGAAGTTTCTGCAGACCAACTCTCTATCATTTCTGTAACTTTTAGCGTTAATTGCCCCTCGGTCGAGTACCTTATCACTCGGCCGAGTGAAACAGATAACCTCCTACCTCTAGAATTTCTGAGTGGCAGAGTCCCTTCAGCCGAGTAGAGTTTCTCCCTTCGGCCGAGTGAACCAAAGCCACTCGACCGAGTCGTAAGTGCGAGGAAAATTTTGAAATCTTTAGTTTTACGCCACTCGGTCGAGTGATATTGTCACTCGGTCGAGTCGTAATAATTTCTATATAAGTGAAGCGCAGCGGGCGTGGTTTACGATACCAAAAAATCCTAAATATTGCCCGAGCCCGCTGCCGATTCGATTCCTCGGCCGCTGCGATCCCCCCTCGCCTGCTGCATCATTGCCGTCGCCCGAGGCGACCCCCCTCGCCGGCGATCGACACCCCCGCCGACCGCCGACGACCGGCCATCCCCCCACCGCCGGCACCGCCTCTGATCACCCCCGTTTTGCCCCAAAAACCCCATTTCTCCCTATTTCTCTTGATTTGTACGCCCGTGAACCCCGATTTAAAATTAATTTCCATATCTATCTATTATTACCTATCTCCCCCATATATATTGAATATTATTTGCTGATTTGATCGTTTGATTTGCAGGCTAGCTTGGGGGATCTTTGGGGAGCTTTTGGACGCGCTTTGAGCTTCGCGACGGAGGTGTCTCTTCGCACACACTGCTGTTTGCTCTTGCGACATGTTCAGGTACACTCGTTCCATCATTTAGCACGTCGCACTACTTATTTGGTTGGGACACGTCTCACGGTACACAAGTCGCCGCGCACTAGGCCACGTACACGGGGATCCGCTGCCAAGCGGAAGAGGACCGATGATCCTGGTCCCTCTTCCGCTAGGGAGGACTCCCCTCCACCTAGCCCACCACCACCACCGAGCCTATGTCCGTCGAGCCCATTTCCACACTGAGCCCCGAGCGTCCACCCACCATTCTTGAGAGCGGCGAGTCTTCCTTTACTGCCGCAGTGGAGACCCTATCCTGATTGCTGTTCTCGACTCCTGGGGAGTCATCTTTTGTGCCCTACACAGCCTCCCCAGTCGTCGACCTTTCGGTCTCCACCGCCCCTGTCTTTACCGAGAGCGTCGTGAAATATGTCCCCACGTCTGCGTCACTGACCTCTCCTGCTGCCTCGTCGCCCATTTTGACTTCCACCTCTGTTGCTGCTGCTGTTGCTTCGTCTTAGCCTGCGTCCCAGCCTCACACCGGGGTTGGGCATCACTTAGTGAGCTCAGCACCCCTTCCACACTTTCCTACTGGCCCCGTCCTCTACACTGCCCGCCAGAGACAGCCCTGCACTTCACCTATTAGACCTGTGCGTCCCTCTGCTCCACCACCCCCAGACACTATAGTTCAGAGCATTCGTGCTCTTAAGGGGGATGTTAGTGGACTTCGAGGAGACTTTAGGGCTCTCTCCTCCACGGTCAGCGTCGTGCAGACCCGCGTCGCCATCCTTCCAAGTATTCTGGCTTGCCTGAATCAGATTCTGGCGCGTCTTCCTCCACCACCCACACCCTCCCAACAGCCACCACGCCCACCACCACCACCACCCCCCCACCACAGGACGGTACTGGTGCAGTGCCACCACCAGCATAGGCACACTCTTGATGCCTCTAATATTTTTTGTCGTTTTGCTGCTCGTTTGTTCTTGGGCCTGGTGATTTTTTGCCCCCTCCGCCGCATACTACTTTGGTGCCTTTCTGATCATATCTTTTTATATCTTTTTGGGAGTGAGGGAGAGACTTTTTGGGGACACTTATATCTGCACCATACTGATCTTTGCATGCATCACATTCATTCACATCTTATTTTCTTTTTCTTTTTCTTTCTTTTTCATCATGCATGCATCCTCACCCACCCCACCCATTTCACGTCTCTCGGTGTGTCACACTTTGCACATTGAGGACACTGTGCACTTTAGCTTGGGGGAGTGAGTTCTCACACTTTTTTCTTTTTGTCACCTTTTATTTTTATTTTTATTTTTTCCACCTTTTCTTTGTTTTTAAACCACTTTCACTCATTTTTTCGTTTTTTTATCATGCATCATGTTTTCTTATTTTCTTTGTGTGCTGCATTGTACATAGTAGTATCTATTTTTCTTTTATCATTATTTCTTTCATCTTTTGCTAGAGATGATTTTTCTGTGATGATGATGACATTGTGTTAGCTTATCTCTATGTGCATGCTATTTTGTCACGTCATAGCTTTTGTTTCAGATATCATATGCTATGTCATGCTTTGTATTTGAAATAGTAACCCACTCTTTTTCTGTATGAATATGGATGAAATTCTGTTATTAGCTGATGTCTGATGATTCATATGTATGCTTTTCATAGAAAACACACCAAGCTTCACGCATTGATTGCTTATATCTGGAGTACTGCTTTCCTTTCTTATATCACTTCTTATTGCATGAATTGTACGCTTCACTTTTAGGTTGATTGAATGTTTGCTAGGACGATATATCTGGACTAGTTTACTTTTTGAGATTAAACTGAGTAGATTATATTACTCTGATGAAAGTTGTCATGCACGTCCTATAGAGTGAACCGAGCGATACATTTATTTCTTTCTAAACATATCTTGAGCATCATTTCTCTATTTGAAATTCATTGGTGAAACCCCCCCCTTAGCAAGTCTATTATCGGCATTACCCCGCTATTAATTTTCATGCTCCAAATCCCCAAAATCAAAAAGAAAAATATATATATACATGTATATCCTTCTCTCTTTTGATTTGGGATCGCTTATGTATATATGTTTATTCAAAAAAAAAGAGAAAAATTGAGAAAAAGAAAAGAAAAGAGAAAAGAAGTTTATAAATGATCTCATCTCATACTCTTTCTCTCTTTCTTCCCTCTTTTGTTTTTTTTTTGGAGCTTCAAAAGAAATGGGGAATGTACATATTGATTTGTTTATGCCACCACGCTTATGGATAAGCTTGGGGGAGAGGATCTAATGATGTGTGAGAGAGTGACTACTTGACGGTGCATGACAATCTAGGCTAAGTAATCTTCTATACTCGGTGAGATTGCTAAAGTTTCACGAAATCTAGAAATCGACACCTAGCATTCATTTCATGAAAACCATACTTTTCTATTCTTACTATTCCATATCGTGTGATATCTCTTATACTCCTTATAGAAAGCATTCAATTAAACAGTGTGTGATCTATGGTTATGCATACCGCTTTAGATGCTTCAGACGATGTTAATCCTAGAATGATTCCATATTTCATGCTAGTTTGATATTTTGGGGTTTTCTATTTCGAATGCATCATTGTACTATGATATCGAGATAAAAGTTTGTGACATGTGTTGTATATTACATATATGCTATATGAGTAAGCAAAACCCACTTCCTGAGAAGAATGATCTAGCACCCACCTTTCTTCGCCTTCTATTCTATTTTTATTTTTACTTTCCTTCTTTTCCATTATTTTGCCCGTCGGGCTTGCTTTTTACTCATCTTCCTCGAGGACGAGTAAGAAGTAAGCTTGGGGGATTTTGATCACTCCATATTTTACACCCTTTTCTGCATGTTTGCATGCCACCTTGATAGCTCATATCGCGTTTTTCACTATTATTCGACAATATTGCGGTGCTTTTCACGATTTCTTGTTTTTGTCGTATTTCAGGAGATATGGAGCGATTTGGAATGATTTTGAGATCAAGAGGATTTGCACCCACTCCGGAGTGTCACCCAAAGCTCTTTTGAGGGCTATTCGGCGATGGAAGACAAGTAGAAGAAGAAGGAACTTCATAGGAGCGACGAGGAGGCGAAATGACGAAGAATGTGCATCTACAGCATGTCACTCGGCCGAGTGAAACACCCACTCGGCCGAGCAAGAAGACCACTCAGCCGACCAGACCGGACACGCACCATAGAAGGAAATCAGCGTGCACTCGGCCGAATGACGATAGTCCACTCGGCCGAGTATGGAGATCCAGTCGCCCGAGTGGCACGGGAAAATCCACCCATCGAAGAGGCCGACTTACTGGAATTTTACGGTGGATCTGACAGAGCCACTTGGCCGAGCATGGAATGCCCCTCGGCCGAGTGAGTAAAGCCACTCGGTCGAGTCACCTCCGAAGACAGACCCCCGAAAATCCCCGACTTACTGGAAATGTACATGGTTTGTCACTCGGCCGAGTGACATTTGTCACTCGGCCGAGTGAGCCGCCCCGCCTGCTGCGTAAAGTACGATTTCTGGGCTGCGCAGGGGCATTTTTGTCACGATTTTTTTGGGCTGTTTTGAGGGGTATTTAAACCCAGTTTTTGCCCTAGTTTGGAGGACTTTTTGATTCTTTTTGGCAGCCTTTTTGAGAGCTTTTTAGATCATTAGATTTAGCTTTTCTCTTGGAGATTAAAAGGTTATTTTGGTTGGATGCTATTGGGTTCTCATTGGTTTGTCTCTCTTCTTATCAAAAACTCTATTTTTGTTTATAATCTCTCTATTGCAATGAATTGTGCTGAATTTGTTATTGATTTTCTCATGAATTGCATGATGATTAGTGAGTAGTTTTATCGTCTTAGGGCATAGGGATGAACCCTATGAACCCTATTTCTAAATTGTGATGGATTGGTGAAATTCTTGCTAGAATTGATTAGGGTTAGGTTGGGATTGATTAATTACCGATAGCTAGGGATTCATATTGATTGGGATTTGCAAGAGATTGGGGCCCAATCAATAGGAAGACCTAGAAATTCGATTTAGATTTACGATTGGACTTCTCTAGAATTGGTTTGCAAGAGATTGGGCCAAAGCTAGGATTTTTAATCGTGTTTCTATACCAGTATCCATTTGCAAGAGATTGGACGGGTAGGAACTATCTCAACCTAGGTCGTAGCTCGAGTTTGCACGAGAGTGGGCTCGAGATACGGTTGAACGATGATGTCATTCTTCACGCTAGCGACTTAGGTTAGGGTTTGCAAGAGATTGGGCCCTACCCTAGGTTTGCCATAGACCGGCAATAGCGCGAGAGCGTGAGCTTGGTTCTACATTTAGTTGAGACTAGTTCACCTAAAATTCAAGTCTAGCAATGATGTAACCTACGAATCACAACGATGATATACGGTCCGTAGCGGGGATTCCCTATCCCTAGGCGCTTTATTTTATTGATATTTCTATCGACCTTCGAACGATTGTGACAATTTTACCCCAAATTATTCTCGACCATTTTGATAGCTAGGTGATTGGAAGGAGACACTGTCGTTATTCCTCCCTGAGTTCGATACCCGCTCGCCACTACACCGTGCGCTTGCGGTAAGACTACGAGTCGCTTGTCCTGGGTGCGTGTGTATACCGGGGAGCGAACAGATGTCCCCTAATCCGGTGGATAACCGAGGCACGGGTGCCCTCAAGTTTCAAGGTGCCGACGTTGGAGAAGTATGACGGCACGGGCGATCCCGCAGACCACGTGATGGACTACGAGGGGGTCATGGCGTTCCAGGGGGCCGACGACACCTTGCTCTGCAGGGGTTTCTATTCCACCCTCCGGAAAGCGGCGAGGACCTGGTACCACAGCTTGCCCAACCGCTCCATTGACAGCTTCGAGGAGCTCGTCCAGTTGTTCTGTAAGCAGTTCATGGCCGGGCGACAGGTAAAGCCGGACTCAGAACTTTATTCAATGTGGTGCAGGGTCCCGGGGAATCCCTGAGGCACTTCATGCGCCGCTTCAACACGGAACGACTAAACGTGAAGAGCTGCCCCGAGCTGGTCGTGAAGACGACCCTGAAGAAAGGGTTACGGCACCGGGGTCTGAAGAAATCATTACACAACGATCCTCTGAAAGACCTCGCCAGAGTCATGGTGCGGGCCGAGCGATTCATGCTGACGAGAGTGAACGCCGTGGCTCGGAGGAGCATCAGCAGGAGAAGAAGGCCAGAGGAAAGCAGCGGAGGGAAGAACCGCGACACACCCAGCTGAATGTTGCCCCGGACGTTGTCCTCACACACGCCCAGAAGGAGGGACGCATGAACCGGCCTCCTTCGAGGATGAAGAGAGGTGGGAGAGACGAAGAGAAATATTGCAAATATCACAAGGACAACGGCCACGACACCGACGACTGCTGGTATCTGAAGAAAGACATAGAGAAGCTGGTGAGTCGGGGGCACTTGAAGAACTTCGTCGATGATCCCGCTCCTGGTGAAGGGACATCCAGGCAGCCGGACAAGGGGAAGAAGGTAAACGTAGTCCAGACGGCCATGCGCGTCATCGAGTGAGCGGACATGACAAACGACCGCCACTTCGCTGGGGGAGGGCTATCCAGCCCTGACTCTCTCTGCTTTTTTGTTTTTTTCCTCCAAATGTACTGGTCCATGGAAAGAAAGAAGGACCTTGTTGGTACAAATGTAACCTCTTTTTTTCACATTTAGCTGAATGACCGTTTCAAGACGCGAAAGAGAACTCGATCTCCTCTCCCAGAGGACTGCCTTCGCTTGACAGACCAGAGGCGGGAAACCGAACCGATTAGTCTTGAGGCTGGGGGCAACTCTCCCAGCAGGCCGATCTGTAAACCCATCCGTGAGTCTGGGGGTAACTCCCCCAGCAGACGGGTTCTGCGGTCGGCCCTAAGCCGGAGAGCAACCCTCCGCAGGCCCACCGAACCGATCGGTCGTAACGCTGGGGGCAGCTCCCCCAGCAGGCCGATCTGTAAGCCCGTCCGTGAGTCTGGGGCAACTCCCCCAGCAGGCGGGTTCCGCGGTCGACCCTAAGCCGGAGAGCAACCCTCCGCAGGCCCAAAGAACCGATCGGCCGTAAGGCTGGGGGCAACTCCCCTAGCAGGCCAATCTGTAAACCCGTCCATGAAGTTTGGGGGAAACTCCCCCAGCAGACGGGTTCTACGGTCGAGAGCAACCCTCCGTAGGCCCACCGAACCGATCGACCGTAAGGCTGGGGGGCAACTCCCCCAGCAGGCCGATCTGTAAACCCGTCCGTGAAGTCTGGGGGCAACTCCCCCAGCAGACGGGTTCTGCGGTCAACCCTAAGCTGGGGACAACCCCCCAGCAGACGAGGACATCGATCGATCATAAGCCGAGGGATAGCTTCCCTCGCCAACCGAACGATCCGCCCGCTCATAAGGCTGGGGGCAACTCCCCCAGCGGAAGTGGACATCGGTCGGTTATAAGCCGAGGGGCAGCCCCCTCACCAACCGAACGATCCGCCCGCTCATAAGGCTGGGGGCAACTCCCCCAGCGGACGGGGACATCGGTCGGTTATAAGCCGAGGGACAGCCCCCCTCATCGACCGAACGATCCGCCCGCTTGTAAGGTTAGGGGCGACTCCCCTAGCGGATGGGGGACTCGGCTGGTCGTAAGCCTAGGGGCAGCCCCCCCTCGCTGACCGACCGATACGACTGACTGCGAGACTGGGGGCAACCCAGCCACGTGTGAGGCGACTACCTAAGCAAACCGAGTGTCGCGAATAGAGGAAAAAATATGGCGAAACAGACGAGGGCGCCAATAAGGTCCCAATCCAGGATGCCAACGGGTTCGGAGTTCTGAAGACCTTTCGCCCTCACCACGAAAAATAAAGGGATGCCGGCGAAATGTGGAACTCGCGACCAGTTCAAAACACAATAAAGGATCAAAAAGACTAAGGGTCCCAGCAGGGCAGAAAACCCCGGCGACAAAGAAGCTATATAAATAAAATTGTTCAGAGTTACAAGCCAAAAGAGAAGGGGGGAACAAGATAAAGAGGCCTAAGGTCCCTGGGCATAGGAGGAAGCATCCTCTGGCACCTCGCCCTGCTCGGAGCGCGGGGGATCGACGGGCGGGAGGGGTTGCCGGGCATGCTCTGCAAAACACCGGAAGGAGTTTCGGACGACGTCAATGATCCGAGGGGCAAGAAGGTCTTCATAAGAGCTGAAGGCCTCCCTAAGGACCTCCGCGATCCTCGCCCCCAGGACCCCGTCGATGCCCCTCTCCACCTCGTCAACGAACCGGGTCATCTGACGCATGTCCGCCAGCTCGCTCTGGAGATCGATCCTCTCCTGGAGGAACACCTCTTCCGCCTCTCGGGCCGACCTCTGAGCATCGTCCAACTCCCCCATGGAGGTCCATCACTTGGGCAGCAAGCTCGTCACCCTGGTGTCGGAGATGCCGAGCTTCCATGCGCGCCTCTTGGACGGCCACCTCAGCCGCCCCGGCCCTTGTGCGCTCCCGGGCAGTGGACTCCTCGAGCTCCCTCACCCGGGCCGCCCGACGCTGCACCTCGATGGCCATCACGGTGGCCTACAAAAAGGAAGGAATTATACAGAGAAAGGTCAAGAGACAGATCTTGGAACAACAAAGCGGCCAAACCTGTTGAAGCTGCCAGACTAGGGAGTCCGACAGTGTGTCGGTGGGAGCTCTCTCCAGGAGAGATCGATCCCTTGGGAGGACGGAGCCATGCGCCAACTGGTTGGCCACAGTCCGATGAACGAATACCGAGTCCCCGGGGGTGACCTCGGGGCCCGCCAAGACATTCGCCAACACACCGCCGGCTCCCACCAGAGAAGGCTCGGCCGAGACGTCGGGAGTGACCACCAGGGTCAGCAGGAGAGTTTCGCCGGAGACCGTCGGCACCTCGGGGGCCACCAGAGTACGGGTCTCCCCACCCTCCTTCCTCCTTTTCCGCTGGGGCCGATGAAGGTCGGGGGGAGCGCTTACGCCCCGCACCACGACAGCTTGCGGGCGCGTGGGGGACCGGCTCGGCTCCCGCGTCGCCCCCTCGGCTTGGGCGTGGCAAGGGAGTTCGGCCCCCGGGGCCTCACCCTCGGGGAGGTTCTCCGCGGCCAAGGAGGCAGGCGTCACAATGGCCGTGGGCTCCACTCTCCCAATGGCAGGCTCGGCCTGACGCACCTCTTCGTCAACAGTGCGACGGGACGCCTGGCCCGACGGGTTCCCTCGGCTTCGGCTGGAGCCCCTCCTGATGAGTTCGTTGACATTGCGGGTAAATTCATGCCCGGCCATCTCTGTAGAGGGAAAGAAGATCAAGGTAAGCGAGAGGGAAAACAGAAAGAAAGGAAGAGCCTACTGGGAGACCATGGAACGGTCTTGAGAAGCAGGTCATCCAGCAGAGGCCGGATCGACCGCTCCTCTATGGAAACAGACGACAGCAGACAGACAGCCGCCTGGTCAGCCTCGGAGAGGGTCAACGTCAAGTTGTATTGACATAACCCTCCCCAACATGTCAAGATCTCGGCGTCCTCAGAAAAGACAACAAATACATAGCTCGAGCTCCAGTCCCCCACCCAACGAGGAAGACCGAGCAAACACTCCCTCCCCGCGCGGACCCGGAGGTGCTGCCACGACCCTTGGCCAACCGTATGAACCCGATAGTAATGAAAAAGAAAAGGAAGAGACGGCTCTAAGCCATTCGTACGGCAGAGCATGATGAACCCGGTTAGAACCGCGACGGAGTACGGGGTCAACTGGCACAAGGACACCATCAGCAATTGCATGACCTGAATGATGAAAGGATAAAGGGAGAAAACGGAGGACCAAGAGAAACATCTCAACATAGACGCCGACCTCGTTACTCCGCGGGAAGCAAATCCGCTCATCGTTGAAAGGAATCCAAACGTCGTACGGATGATATAAATACTTCTCCCGGATCTCCGCAGCCGCCAGGAAAGGGGCCTTGGATGGCGACTCGAGGACCACCGGGGGAACGTCGAACCTCTCGACGGCCTGAGCCACTTCATCGTCGACGGGGTCCGTGAAAAGCTTCCTTTTCTCCTTGTCCTGAGCAGGACGAGACCCCGAAGGGACTCCAGGTCCCGGAGGTCGGACATTGCCGGACTCAGGCGCCGGGGGGTCCCTATTCTAAGCGTAGCGATGGGGCAAAAGAAGAAAAAGGAGGTTACCTTGAGAAAGAGCTGAAGGAAGAAAGACGACGGAAAGAGGGAGCTTGCAAAACTAAGATCAGAAGAGCGCGAAAGAATCGAAACTTGGGAAGCCGACGTCTTTATATGCAAAGCAATCGAGGAATTCAAATCGTCCGGAAAGGAACACGTGGCAGCATCAGAGGATCGGCGGCACTTCGTAACCCGCACCAAGAGAAGATTAAATGGGCTGTATCATGATGACCCCCATTTACTGGGCATGCCTCGACTGACGCGCCTGTCAAACCCCCAACAGTCACATCGCCAGAACCGAACCGGATGAAACCGAATGGCCCGGATGATGGGGGCAATTGATACGACTGTTTTGGAGAAGCCCAAAAAAGCAGAGACCCTAGGCCCAGCCATGAATGGGAAGCCCGCGAGCGAGATTGGGCCCGCCCGTCGAGGCCCACGGATAAAACTCGAAGCTGGACCAGTCTGCCCCCGGGGATGTACGATCAGCTCGTGCTCATCAGAAATAGCCGTTCCCTTGAATCCACGGCCCCTTAATGACCATTAAGAGGCCCGTTAATAAACGCCTCCCCACGATGCACTAAAGTGCGGGGAAGGAGGCGGATCGCGGGGGCATGAAGTGAGGCGGACGGAGGACATGGATCGAGGTGAGGCAATCGTAGCGGAGACCCAATAAAAGGACCGGAGGACGACTAAGAAATGGATCGAATCACAGGTACCCAAAAGGGAGGTATTCCATCAACGACTTTGGTTTCCGCCATTTCTCTCCCTCCCCTTGCTCGTGCCGAGGGTCAGCGTATCGATCTCCTCTCGAGTCATACCTGCCCCGCCGAGTACTCTTCAGACCTTGATCGGACTTAGGCATCGGAGGGGATTCGGCCGGAACCAAGGTCCGACCACCCTGACGAGTTTCTCCTCTATTCAGGAAGAAGTTGGCCGAGGCGCCAAGGCTACCCCTCAGCGCCCGACGATCACCCTCGCTGTTAGCGGGTGTGACGACCGACCGACGACTGTGCAGCAAACGAAGCGCGAGGCTACCCCTCGACGCCCGTCCAACCGAGGCCGAGCCCATCATGCAGAGCTGAGGCTTCCCCTCTGCTCTGCTTCAACCGAAGACCGACGCTCGATCCCGACTCCATCTCCGACCCACGTTAAGCGCACGTGTGCCCGGCGTGTCCAAGGGATCTCAACTGATCCCTTGACCACGTTGACCGTACAGTCATCGTTCAACGATTCAGTGGTGAGAAAACACCCGTAAACACTATCTATCCAACAAGTAGGGACGATGTGCAATTCCTAAACAAGAAAGTGCTTTGGTTAGGGTCCTTACTTGAGGAGGTGGTACATAAAGGTCGGATCCAGATCCTGGAGAAGAGCTTGAATTTATTTGCATAAAGGCACAAAAGCCAAAACAGAAGTAAGAACTCCAACATATGAGTGAGAGAGAGAGAGAGTGTGTGTGTGTGAATGAGTGAGTGAGTGTGTGTGTGTGTCCCCCTTGCGTCTTTTTAGAGAGAGAGAGTGTGTGTGTGTGTCCCCCTTGCGTCTTTTTTTTTCTTGTTACATCACCTACATGATAGCAATAAGAGTGCCAATTCTATTTATTAATGTAATTACATTAACCTGTTTGCAACATTAGATTCCATTTCTATCTAAACCTTTTCAAGGTACGATGTGATGTCATGGCCGGCCATGAATCCAAAATCGGGGTCGATGAATCTAATAATTCTCCTTTAAAAAACAAGAAAAATAAAAATAAATAGCCCTCAAACAAATGCTTCATTATTTCAGATTTGGATCTCTCTCGTTTTGTCGCATCGTTCTATCTAAAGTTTGCAATAAAACAATAGTCCAGAGCCCTTTGGTTTGTAGTCCCAGATTCAAGACGTGATCGAACTGATATTATTAGTATTATTAGTATAACAATAATTATTATTATTATACAGCAGCAGCCAATCTATTAGCATCATCAATGACATCATGCATGATCTGTTTGGCTCCCTCAATGACCCCAACTCTATATGTGTTGCTTGCTTCAACCTGCAGTCGGAAAAGTTCACATACAAGAACACCACAAACACATAGGAAGCAATGGAGGACGTTGAGGAGGTGGTGATCGTCGGAGCTGGACTAGCCGGTCTTGCAACCGCACTCGGACTTCATCGGTCATCAACATCAAACTTCACTCCCATGAAGTCACGTAGCTATAGCTAGTCAAGCAAACTGAAAGAATGTTTATATATGTGTGTCTAAATCTGCAGGAAGGGAATTAAGAGCCTGGTCCTTGAGTCATCGCCATACTTGAGGGCGAGCGGCTTCGCCTTCACGACGTGGGCAAATGCGTGGAAAGCGCTGGATGCGCTTGGCGTCGGGGACGCCCTCAAGAACCGTCACATCCTTCTTCAAATGTTGAATATGTCAAACAATTTTACCATAAATCTAGGTTTTTCGGAATGATGCTATATATATTCTTTTCTTCGCAGAGGGACTGCGTCGTCTGCGTCTTCTGGGGCTCAGACCTCACAGTTGTCGCTCACAACACACGGGAAATGGTAAACGGTGACAGATCCCCTTGAATGATTGATATCATCCTATGTTAATTTCCTATGATTAATTAGCATCATTCAAACGTATGAAACAGGGTGGAGCATGAAGTTCGATGTGTAAAGAGGAAGTTATTGCTAGAAACACTGGAAAAAGAGCTACCCAAAGGGACCGTCAGGTACTCGTCGAAGCTGGTCTCTATCGAGGAGGCTGGCGAGCTGAAGCTCTTGCACTTGGCTGATGGAGCCGTTATCAAAACTAAGGTACTCGGATGGAACTATAAACAACCCCAACAATCGCCTTGCAACGTGACATGGGTCTGTCGCAGGTATTGGTAGGGTGCGATGGGGTGAACTCGCTGGTCGCAAAGTGGTTAGGTTTCAAGAAACCATCTTTCTCTGGTCGTTTCGGTTCCAGAGGTTTGGCCACGTACCCAGATGGCCATGGGTTCAAGCCCGAGTTTGCAAAGTATCTTGGGAAAGGATTTCGGTTTGGCATAATGCCGTGTGACGAGCAGAATGTCTACTGGTTTTTCAACTGGACTCCAACTCAACAAGGTAGGCGGGATTCCTCCGTCATTCAAACTTAACTTCGAGCTACTATCTGATCAAATCTTTCGTACGGCAGAGAAAGAAGTGGAAGAAGATGCGACGAAGATGAGGCTGTTTGTGCTAAGCAAGCTACGGACGCACTCTAATGTGCCGGAAGATGTGCTGAAAGTGATAGAACATAGCGACTTGGGCGGCTTGGTTTCATCTCCGCTAAGATACAGGTGGCCGTTCGAGTTGATTTTGGGGAACATCAGCAAGGGAAGCGTCTGCGTTACCGGAGACGCACTGCATCCGATGACCCCTGATTTGGGTCAAGGAGGCTGCGCGGCTCTCGAAGACGGCGTTGTCCTGGCTCGGTGCCTGGGGGATGCACTTATGAACGGCGAAATAGCAGAGGATGGGCTGATCAAATATTCCAAAGAGAGGAGATGGAGGAGCTTTAGGCTAATTTCGACTGCCTATGTGTTGGGATGCATACAACAAAGCGACGGATGGTTGATGAACTTTGTGAGGGACAAGCTTCTGTCTGGACTAATGGCTAATGCTTATCTGAAGAATGCAGACTTTGATTGTGGGACGCTCTGAGCCGGTTGCCGTTCAGTGTGCCTTTTTATAAACTGCATCACTTTTAGGTTTGTTTGCACGCAGTGGCGTAACCAGGATTTTTGTTTGCCCTGGGCGAAAATAAAGATAATAGAAAGAATAATATTTAAGTATACTATTTACTTTCTACCACAGGCTTCATGTCAAACATAGATCATCATTTTGCAATTTCAGTAATGATGAAAGTTTTTCGCATATATGAATATGATTTTAGGTAATTATGTAACTAACTAAAAAATTATCATACTTATTTTATTTTTTTATTCATCGAAAAACAGTAAAAAGTGCGTGCGCGTATGCTCGATCCCGCGGCTCCCAGGAGGGAGCGGGGTGAGACGCCATGGTGCAATTGTTCATTGATCACTCTTATTTTGGGTGTTGCTTTGGAATTCCAGGGAAATAACTAGCATACTCATGAGACCAAACTAAAAATGATAATTTTAGCCCATGGTAAAATTGAAAAATTAAAATGAAAAAGTCATTCCTAATAAATGTTCTACTAGGAATAAAATCTAAACAAATACTTGAAATCTCTATTAAAAATCAAAGAAATATATCGAAAAACATCGATTCTATATTAAAATAAATACCAAATTCAATGCAAAACCCAGCTATGCAGCTAAAAAAATTAAAATACTAAATTTACACTGAATGGTAATGCATCCAACCCAAAAACTTAAAATAATTAGAGCTAAATATGGGATCGAACAAATCCAGAAAGACGCTTCTTGAAAATTCAATGACTTAGCCAAAAATTACACCCGAAAGGGAAAAAACCTAATTCAAGTAAATCAAAATAATCATAAATTAAATTATATGCAGTTAGTCATGGCATCAATTGGATGCAAAACCAACAGATAAAAAATCTAAATATATTATCAAATTCATAACTCTAACTTAAAAATTAAATGGCACGTGAACTGAGAAATTAGGGCCATTTGCATATCAACTCCATTTAGAATTTTTTTAGTCTAAATGCTATGTGTCCAGAGCAATTAAGTTTGTTGGCATAGCAACGCACTTCAGAATTTTATGACCAAAAAAGTCAATAGGTCTGTTGGCATAGCAACGCAGTGCAGAATTATGACAAAAAAAGTCAATAAATTTAAAATATGTGGTAAGTGCCTAACAGGTTTCGAACCTGAAATGCCAAGAATATCAGCGCCACGCTTTAACCAAATGAGATAACAAGCCTACATGTTAAAATATATAAATAATTTTTATTTGTTTTCTTGCCCTGGGCAGCTGCCCAGGGCAAGACAAGTGTAGTTACGCCCCTGTTTGCACGAAATTGAAGTTGTAGCATCTTTCTTGTATATGGCGTTTGGTTTGTAATAAAATAATAACTGCTGCAATGTTTGGCGGCAAAAGATGCTTCAAAGTATTGACCAACCAGATTAGTACTTTTTCCCCCCAAAAACCAGACCGAATACCCTCCTGAGAACTACGACCTTGCAAAAGAGGGCGATTTGGTACCTTTTTTGAAGTGCTACACAAACTTGTAAAAGTGGGCCTTGAAAAATCATTTCGTCGGCATCAACATCTTAGCCTTACTCCCAATAATTGGAGTCAGCTCCCAAGGACTCAACAAAAAGAATGCCGGATCGTGATCACGTCAGGTCGTTATGTCAGATACTCGTTTTCCACGCATTATGATCTAAATATATCTCTTCCATTAAACCAAGATCTTTGGTATCTCTTCTTATCACATCCATCCATGTCGGATTCAGTTTTACATGTCCTTCTCTTGATCTTGTAGAAAATTTATTGAGATAAACACATTACATTCTTCAGCAGAATAGGTGGAATTACGTTGCTTGGATCAAGATTGGAATCACCAATTGAAACCAAACATAAATCACCACCATGACTACCCTTCATCTTCTTCTTTGTGTTGGGAGATAGAAGAAAGAAAAGAACGGATGAGTTTTTCTTTACTTTGTTGTTTTTTCTCTTTACGAGATGTGTGGAGTATGTATAGGCTAAATGGGAGGGGAAATTAATTAACGTTGGATAAAAACAAGGTAACTTTTCCAACGGTAGGGTATTTAGGATAATATATTTCCAATGGAAACCTTGAACTTCTCTTAATTAGAAGTATTCACAAAGAATAATCGAATTTACATATAGCCCCCTTATATTTATTACAATTATGTTTTACTCCCCAGGTTAACCTTTCATTGGCATACCAAATTCCAATATCTCCCACTCGCACATGATGTGATTGTTGTTACAAAAACAACTTGAGTAGAATACCTTTTCATACTTTGTAACTTGGTCATGCGACCCATAAGCGAACATAGACAATCTTGTTCGGCACTGGTTAGAAATACACAACTGCCCTCTATGTAATCAATCCTCTAAAGTATATCCGTCACTTATAATAATTCATGATTGTTATATCGGGTCTAGTTTGTTATATCTGTATAATAATTCATGATCCCTCTTTTCATATATTCGTGAGGGATACTTAAACACCTCTACATTGATGTCTCTAAATCACACAGATTGACCGGTCTATGAGATCATAAAACTTGATATTAACAAACTCATTCCTTCCTTTGCACTTAATATTCTAAGTCTCAACTTAGTCACTTTCTTAGACATACCATTTTAGATTGATTCACTCGTGGTCATAAGGAATATGATAAAGTAGATATCACCAAGATTGAGACTTTGGATATTAGTCAATAGTCAAAGGGTATAGTGAGGAAACCAATCCTCCAGGGACTCACACAATGGAGAGGCAGGGATCCACTATCTCACTTCCCATTATAGTCTACTCCAGCACATGTGGTATGAATCACATGCAACTATGTATTGCGCGCATGTCTTTGGAGTAATTCAATCCAATACCATTTAGACTTCAGTTAAATATACTCATACATTTAACACTGAATTCTATAGCAATCAATTGCTCTAAGAATTTGTGCCTGGCTCATGAATAGGCGTAGATGAACTTTTGCGAATCAGTTCAACTTGGTCATTTATTTGTATACATTTAAAATGGCATCATCCTGAAATTTATTCAAGGAGACTTTTAAAGAGGATTAAGTCAACCGTCTCTGAGTGTTCTTAGAACATCAAAGGCGATTGTCTGTGTGAGAAGGCCAATCTCCATGCATATTTGACATACTTTTCTTATGTACTCTTTTCATATACATGTGTTAACCAATAACACTATTGGGCAAACATATACCATCCAACATAATGAATGAAATAATATTTTATTGAACAATATCAATATATTACAGAGTACATACACAAGTATATTTAAAATTCTACGCAACCCCAAAGCTTTTAAATGTTTCAAAAATGCATCCGTGAGAATGAGTTTATATGAGGATCATCGACTTGTTTATGCGTAGATATATACTTGATAGAAACTATCTTCTCAGCCACAATGTCTCTCACAAAATGGTATTGTAAGTCAATATGTTTGGCACAACTGTGCTATCTTGGGTCCTTCATGGTGTAAGCTATTGCAGCTTGATTGTCACAATAGACAATCATTGGCTCTTACTTTACGCCTAAATTCTGCATGAACCGTTGTAACCAAATAGCTTCCTGGACTAATAGTGAAGCAGCAACAAATTCTGCTTCAATGGTTGATAGAGCTATCGAAGTTTGTTTCTTGCCGCACCACGATATGGAACCATCTCTGAGCAATAAACATATCCTAATGTAGATTTTCTCGCATCTACATCTCCCCCGAAGTCAGCATCTGTGTAGCCTTCTAGTTTGGTAGACGAACCTTCGTAACACAAATTATAGTGGGTTGTGCACTTCAAATATCTCATGATCATTTTCATATTCTTCCAATGCTCAGGTCCAGGATTCGACTGATACTACTAATCATCAATTCATCATAGTCATGCAATAAAATATTATGTTTAATTTTAAGCTTGTTGTATTCATCATTCAATAATTTAAAACTTTTATCTAACTTTTTATTTTTCTTATTCATCTTCTCAAATTCATGATATAATTTCTCATATTCATCCTCTAAATTGAAATCATCGTTATCAGATTCGAAACCACTTACTTCATTGTTCTCATCTTGATGAGCCATTAAGTAAATTTCATTTGTGAAGCTCTCTTCTTTACTTTCCTTGGTTGATGCTCTCTTCAAGGGTTGATCTCCATATTTGTCCTCTAACATTATCAAAATTTCCTGAGTTGTCATAAGTCCTGAAATTTCACTAAAAAAATTGTTAATTAAATAAGAACAAATAATACACATTACCTTGATGTTCATCGAATATGTTTCCATTTGTTCCTTGGTCCATGAAATCCTTGGAGTAGTTGAAGTAGTGTATGAGTCTTAAATGAAATTAGTTTCTTAGTCAAGGTCTTCAGCCTCCAAGTGAATCTCCATCTTCCTTCTCCAAATTGACAAGCTATCTCCATCAAAAATAGTAGGAGAAACAAAACTTTGACCATGTGCCATTTTTGTTGATGCTATCAAATCAACTAATACGTTCTGATACAACGTGTTGGATCCTGTAGATAGCAGACTAAACACTAGAGGGGTGTGATTAGTGTTTTGAAAATACTTGCACAAATTGAAATTAATTCTTCAAGTTTGGCCTATGTTGCTTAATAGAGTTACATACTGAAGAACCTAATCACTACAACTAATGCTTACAAGAAATATAGAGTACTTAGCACAGCGGATTAAGAACACAATTATGCCAGCAACAAAGAAAATAGACAACCACAATGCAAACACCAAGAGTTTTATCCTGGTTCACCCTCCCTTGGGCCACTCTGGTCCCCAATCTCTTGTTGGGATTTCCACTAACCAACTCTCTTCAATCTAGAGAGCAAATGCCTCACTAAGAGGGCCTCCAATACACTTTCCTAGATTCACTTACTAGGGCTTTGATCGTCCTGAAACTAACACCTAGTGGTCTAGCAATGGCACGAATACCAAGTGCTAAATGTATCCCAAATGCAAATCCCCGGTACTTTATGCAAGAGTACGGTGTCAAGTAATAGTATAAAAGATATCGATCCCATAAGGAAGGTATGCATGTTATTGTCTTGGATTATTTTCAAATCTCAGAATATAGGTAGCAGTCGGTTTCAAAAGATTGGTTGTTTAGGGTTGTGAACAATTAATAAAGACTAGAGCTTTAGGACTAACCACTAGGATCGTCGGACGTCGATACTTGGTTAAGACCCTTACGTTGCATTGGTTTTACAGGGATTGTTGCAACCAAGATGTGGAATTCATGGTTCTAAGCACCATGAATCTAACGTATCGTATTAACCCGTAGGCGCACACGTGATGCGTCATTATATTCCACATTTTATCTAAATGATTACACGTCAAAATAATTGCTCATTTACATATTTCATACGATTTTATGCTATTATTTGGAATAATATGACTTTCGGAGCGTTTATGTCCATTTCAGGTATTTGGGGCGATATTGGAGCAATTTGGCGTCAATAAGACGATCGACGACGTGAGAGAACCAATGAGACTCATGATAACATGCTTGAGATGCCAAAGGAGAATATTGGAGCACGGAAGAGGCAAGAAAGAAGGTCGATCGATCGAGATATGATGCGGCGAAGGAATCGAGCTACCCGAAGTGCTGGAAACAGGACAGCCGTGCACAATTTCCAAATTCGATATCACATGAGATTTTTCACTAATTTTCTGATATTTGTTCCAGATAGTAGACTTCAAGATGGTTCCAACTCTACCAAGAACGTGCCAATCGGAGGTCGGATGAGCCCTGGGGAATTTATGCAAGATGATGCTGCAGTGCTGAAATTCTGCTGAAATCTGTTTGACACCTACTCGACCGAGCAGAGCACTCTACTCGACCGAGCAGGGTGAAAAATCTGCTAAAATCTCTCAGATGTTGCTGTCCGATCACTGCTCGGTCGAGCAGTCGACTGCTCGACCGAGCAGAGTGTTGAAATCTCTAAAACGCTACTATTCGACCACTACTCGGTCCCCTACTCGACCAAGCAGTTGGATGCTCGGTCCGAGCAACCTCCTACTCGACAGAACAGTGTCGACTCGGCCCGTATAGGCAGAGTAAAGAATTTGGAGGATTTGGATTTCTTGTCATGCTCGGTCGAGCAATTCAGCTGCTCGGACCGAGCGACCGACCGAGCAACGAATTACTCGACCGAGTCACCCACTCTGTCGAGGCCATTTTTGGAAATGTTTTGCGAGCGGCTGTTGCGCATTCTTTTCGGGTATACATTCTGGGAGTGGCCGTCACTTAGGGGGATTCATTTCTGAGTTTTTGAATACGCTTTAGCGAGGCGAAAATTAGAAATTAATTATTAGATTTTAGATTAAACTTTTGGAGACTTTTGAATCGAAATTAATGGATTATTGTTTTGGTGCTCTATTGCTATTGCGTTTTGGGAATTTTTGTTCTTCGTCGGATCTATTTCTCGTCTATTTTCTTCATCTCTCGCTGTAAGTTTTTAATCTTTATTTTATCAATTGCCATGATGTTTTCATCTCTAAATATTGTGTTTTTATCTGTCAACATTACCATGAGCGAGTAGTCCTTTCTAGGGTTGATGGGTTAGCCCTAAACTCCTAGGGGGAAGACGTAGGTTTGGATCCCTAGGTTGAATTAGAAATTTAGGGGAGTATTACGGTCGATCCTACCGAAACCCTAGGTAATCCGTACTGAGATCATACCCACGGTCTGTGGAATTGATGTGCTTAAGGGGTATCTTTGGGATTCGAATAGGGAAATCGGTGGATCCAACCAAGGCACGTGACCATGCCCGGCTCGTGCCTTGAGGGGATCCATCGACCAACTATACCGCTACGTTGACGGCTACCACCATTGCGTCAATGAGAGCTACCAGAATACCTCATAATTCTAACCCACGAGAGTGGTACGAATTGGAAGATTAATCCCCTAACACTAATGCAACGTAAGGATCCTATTCCAACATCGACTCCCGACGGTTTTAGCGGTGATCCCTAACGCCCTAGTCCCCCTATTTGCGACGTTGAGTGACACAACCTTCGCATCCATCACCATTATAACCCTCCATACTCCACATCCACCAATAAGCCTGCAATTCTAACTCAACCTAGGAGTAGATAGGTAGTATAGCACCGCTTCCCCGTGTTCGATACCCGCTTTCCAATATACCGTGCGCTTGCGGTAAACGACATCATTTCGGAGTTGATTCCGGGCCGGTCAAGTTTATGGTGCCGTTGCCGGGGAGGCGTTCCGCCATATTATCTATTTACCACAATTAGGTTGATTAGATTGCGCAAAAAAATTCAAAAAAAATTCAAAAATAAAATAAAATAAACAGAGAGTGATTTTCCCCACCACCTGTTATTATTATTATCTTTATCTCTCTTTGTACCACTAACTCTTTTCCAGGTTGTCTACTTTGCTTGATCAGGTACAGTTGATGCAGCGATGGTGCTTCCAAGGATACGACCGGGTTCTGCACGATCCTATATATACCTCGCTACATTCTATCAGGCTGATGGAGAGTCCTTCAGAGATGCATTGTGCAAGTTCGAAAGAATGTTAGGGATGTTCCATACGGAGTCAGACCATAAGTGGGATGGTTTCAGGCTACTTGATATCTTTGCTAGAAGACTAAAGGGATCCTCACGTGAGTTTATGAAGAGGATGAAAGTGGGAAAGTTCAGTGATCTGCAGTTGGCAACAACCTTGGAG
>JAULAV010002807.1:0-89648 GCA_030789695.1 Scilla litardierei | reverse complement strand
TCGAGCTACAGTAGATCCGAAATTCCTCCAAAACATCGCTCTGTTTATTTATGACTCGGGTCGAGCAGGTGAGCTGCTCGGTCGAGTTGCTTTACTGGTCAGTCGAGCTGGGATGCCTTGGAGAGAAGCTCAAAATATTCATCGTTTGGTACGACTCGGGTCGAGTCGGATGTCTGCTCGGTCGAGTAGGTCAAAGCCGTTTCCTGTGCGATTTCAGCGTGTCAGCTCGGCCTAGTAGTTGATGCTACTCGGTCGAGTCACCTGGGAAACTGAACTGAATCTTACCATTTCTCGTTCTCTTCTCCTTCTCACCTCCAATCTTCTTCCATTCCTCGGTGAACTCTCATAGAGCCTTGCCAATGACGTGTCAGACGTGCCGGATGTGTCCATGTCCCAAAATAGCTCCAATTCGCTCCAAAACTCCTGAAAATCCAAAAAGCTATACAAAACTCGAATATGGCATTAGAAGCACGATAATATATGAAAATATGGATTTTAGAGGCTAATATGACATTAAATGATGTGGTAAAAACATGTAAAATATGGACATATCAAAATCCCCAAGCTTACCTCTTACTCGTCATCGAGGAAGATGAACACGAGGCTCCCCGGGCGATAAAAACAAAAAAAAATAGAAAAAGAATGGAAGATGTAGGTGAGTGTTAGAGTATTCGGTCAGATCTCAAGCTATAGCGACATATCATAATGCTTCAAAAATAGATCACATGCTAATAAGAATTTCATATCTTAGCTAAACATATCGCTTGCATGCATGTAAGAACAAAGGAAGGGATTCTCTAAATTCATGCAATCAATTCATATCCAAATCATGCAATTCATAGAGTCTAGTATAAACAGGTTGGCGACGCACTTTTCAATCAATAGAGATAAATGAAGCATATAAGAGTCACACCAAGTATGCAATAGAGAATAGAATAAGTGACTGGACCTGAAAGGTGATACTCGCAAGTGTACGAGGTCGGCAAATAATATACCCGGAAAGTACGGGATCTTATCCACAGAGACGGAACTAATCTGCAAATTCACACAAATAGTCAGAGCGTGTAAAGAATGGTTGAGAATTCTAACCACCCTTTGAGGGTGAATGATTGCTTCAATATATAATTTATCTAAGTACCCTAGAGTTAGGGTAAGGTCCTAAGATTTGGTTACAAGGGAGAACGAGAGTGCTGGTGTTGAGGATATCGGTAGGATTACTCAATTGCTATACTAAATGTTAATTCCATGATAACTCGATCACTCATCCATTTCAAGGTATGAGGATTGAGAAATAAATCGATTAAGCACATATGGGGTGCACCAAAGGTAATTTCTAATTGGGTTATTCTCCTAATTAAAGCTCATGAATCACTCTTACACCCATTCCATGGTACATGAGAGTAGTGCATGTAGGTCGCGTTGTGCATCACACAACCACCGTTCTATGGCCCCTTTCGGGTAATGCACGATTCAATAAACGGGTCACAACCCAATTAACAATTTGAGTTATTGGGTGAATTAAGCTTCTAAATTACGAAATATGGATTGAAGGGGTCTTGCGTTCATTTCAAGATATGCAATACCCATTGGATACATAGATGCAACAATTATGAAGCACCACCGTTCTTCGGCTCCTCCAAGGATAGTATCAAATCCAATTAATCATAAGCTTATTTCACCCAAAAACATGGATTAACAAAGGGTGCTCGAAATTAACATTAGCAAGGCAATAAAGACATCCTACATAAATCCAAAACACCCACATAATGAATTCAGCCTAACATATCAAGAATAGAATAAGCATTCATAGAAATAAACATAATTCAATACAAGAAATAAAAGCAAATGTATAAGAGTAAAAGAGTTGGAGATTTGTCACCAAATACTAGCTTCCTCAATCATCAATCAATCTCAGCAACAATAAAAACGAGCTCAGAAAACTTAAAAATTTCCAAAACCCTAATCCCCTTTTTAAGGAAGAAGAAAACCTAAAAAGTCAAATATTAAGTTCTATGTTTATTACATCTAAATAGAAGTGTTTTATACCCCCTAGGGGTTGCATCTCATCCCTTCAAAATGTCATCCAACGATCCTTAGCAACTAGGGAGAAATCGGGTTAAGAAAAACACGTTTCTCGTAACCCAGAATTTGGGCGAAACCCCCCGATCAGTCGACTGCTGAATAAACACCAGTCGACTGATGACAGGCGACTGTTGTTGGTCAAAGAGTCACCTGGTTGGTGGGCAACGTAGCTTCCAACTGAAGACAGGTGACTGTCTTGAATATTATAGTCGCATGTGTTGTCGACAGGCGTCGCCTGCTGCAGAAATGTCAAATTAATAGTAAGTCGGCTCTTTTTGCTCCCTCAGGCATATGGAAAATCAGGCGACTAATGCAAAAATGACAGGCGACTGTACAGTATTACAGTCTACTGTCAATCCTCTTGCAGTCGACTGTCGTTGGGCTTCAGTTTCTCTAGCTCCAGATCTTTAAAGATAGGCGACTGCTGTTGTTTGGGCAGTTGCCTGTTTGGTTGCCCAGGTGCCCGTCATTCCTTCTACAGGCACCTGTTATGTACTCCTCTTCTTGAGTTGATTTAGTCCCCTTCGGGACACCTGAAAAATACAGAAAAATTCCTTAAAATATAGTTGACATTTATAATGCTTTGGGAAGTGAAATTGTGCCAAAATAAAATCATATGCTCACAAATGATGAATTAACGTAATTGTAGTTAAGAGAGCATGATTCCAAGGATTATATGCACAAGAGGAGATGATTATGATGTTAGGATATGCAATATTCAGTCATAATCACACACCCCCCTAACTAGAGTTTTGCTAGTCCCTAGCAAAATAAGTCACCAATCCCAAAATACAATATTGACTCCATTCATGGATTATTAGCAATACTAAAGGGTGTTGGAATCATATATATAAGGGCAAATTTCTCAAGTCTATATACTCTTCCATATGACTATAATAGCATTCCTCTTACGCACTCCACCATCCACACCTAAGCTTAGTGTATCCCTTATATGTCGTAATCTTCTGATGTAAGATCCTTAGGAACTCTCGAGCTTATGGGATATAACACTTACTCCCTCAAAAGATCATGGAAATGAGTTGTGGTTCAAATTTCATGCATTTACTCAAATTTCATGGCAATTTTTGCCTTATTCAAAGTACCATTGCAAAAGTTTATGCCTTATTCAAATGTGCACAAGTGCACTTATTAATGTAGCATTTGATATCATTCATTTGAGCAACTCCAAATTCCAAGTCACTATCTTAGGATCCATGAATATAAACCTAGCCGAATTTTTAAAATCCCTGAGGCTAAATCAATTGATTGTTGATACCAAGGTTTCTACATCACTATAGGGTTTCAAATGGATGGTAATTGTCATGAGCCTCAAGCTAAAGGGCCAAGTGTAAGCATATAGAGAGACAATTAATTGCCCCTAGTACATAAAGATACAACACACCCTAATTTGCCAAAATCCACTTCAAGAATACATTTTTACCAAAGTTGGAAAGGATAACCACATTTAATCAATGGGACTAACAAAAAGCTATAAGTTGACGAAATGTTGGTGATGTTAGTTCTTGGTTTCAAGACTAACATTGTTTTGATGATGATCAATACATTATGTTAGTGTGCTAATCATTCTTATGTTTTAGTCTCAGTTTATCTTAATGATTATATGTTGATGAGACAAAGCATAATGCTTGGAGGATATTACAAGGGTTATCTTAAAGACCTCCAAGAGTGATGGTGTGCTCAAGCTTGGATGAAGTCATGAAGATCATCTAATGAAGCCAAAGCTTGGAGCTTGATGAAGGGAAGCTCATCAAGGAGTGCCAAAGCTTGGAGATGATAGGGAGCATCAAGGTATTGTGAGCTTGAAGACTTAGACTCTAGGAGATTCTATTTGTAATCCATGTAATTTCAATTACTTGCATTTCTCTTTTTGAGTCTAGGATTATTGTAATGCCTTGATAGATGGTCATACTCTCATGCATATGCATTTAACCATCTTAGTGAGCCTTAGGATTATCATAGAATCCAACCCAATAGGTTCATCTAGCCCAAATACTCATTTAGAGTCTCTGGCTCTCCAACAGTCGCCTGATGAAGGTTTTACATTCGACTGGGTGATTTCAATCGCCTGTCGAGCCTTCTACAGTCAACTGTGATGCATAGCTCAAGTCAACATTTTTATTGACTCTTCTTGAGCTTTTCGCATTAGTCGACTGATGTTCAATTTACAGTCGCATGTGTTTCTACAGTTACCTGTGAATTGGTCGACAGTCGACTGTGCGCTTCTTGCATTTTCTGGGCTTCATCCCAATTTGCAAGACAGTCGCCTGTTGCTGTTTTTACAATCGCATATATATTTACAGTCGCTTGTGAAATGTCTATCAGTCGTCTAAAAGGCGTAAGTGCGAAAATTGCATCTCTCTCTGTTTTACTTCCATCCTCTGCAGCAGTCGACTGATGAAGGATATACAGTCGCCTGTCTATTTTACAGTCGACTGTACTTAGGTCATCAGTCGCATGTATGCATACTGGGAGTAAGAGTGCAACTCTCTGTTTTTCGTCATCCCCTGCAGTAGTCGCCTGTTGAAGGATATACAGTCGATTGTCTGTTTTACAGTAGCCTGTGTAGTCTTCTACATTTGATTGTCCTGGCTCAGATTATAGCCGTTGGGATTTTTCTAGCCGTTGAACAGTCGATTGTCAGTTGTTCATCAGTCGACTGTCTGTGCCGTAAACTGCCAAAATCTAACAGTTGCAGACTTCTTCCCTTTGGGTTTTTGGCTGTGTTTATAAGCTTTTCTTAGCTTCCTATATACATGGGTTGGCTTAGTTCATTTAGACCTCTTTAAAGGGTTAGGAAATCATAGAAGATCATTTAATCTCTTCTCTAAGCCACTACTCCCCCATTCCCTCATTAGAGCTTCAATCTTATGTTATAGCATCTAAGCTCTAGGGAATTTCTCCAAGGGATTTCAATCTCATTCCTATTCTTGGAGAACATCTTTCTTCTCTTCATTTCATACACTCAAGTGAGAAGTGTTAGGATTCATTCCTAGAAGAGAGAAAGATCATCAAGTGCAATCAAAGCCTCATCTCAAGTACTTGAGTTTCACTTGCATGCCTTTATATTGGTAAGCTCATATCAAGCCATAGGTAAGTGTTGTTTCGTTTTGTGTTATGTTCGAAACCCTAATTCTCTTTGTGGGAATTAGATACTCTCTTTGTGGGAGTAACTCTCTTTGTGTGAGTTTGGTGTCCTAGTGTAGGGCTAACCCTAATTCTCTGAGTGTGAGTTAGTAATTCTCTAGGTGGGAGTTTGACCCTTGTGTAGGGTTGGTTGCGTCCTTGTGTAGGGCAAAATCCTCTTGGTGAGGTATCTCTTTGTGGGATTTGTATTCACTTTTCTTTGTGAGAATATAGTGAATATTGGTGTGGCTGGACGTACCCAAGTTTTGGGGAACCAGGGTAAAATCCTTGTGTTTGCGATTGTTGTTGTTGAGCACTCTGTTTATTTTCCGCTGCCTTGTGCTTTAATTTTAGTAACTTTTAATTAAGCACTTTGCTTGCTATTACACTATTCACCCCCTAGTATATGTGTGTGTGTGTGTGTGTGTGTGTGTGTGTGTAGCCCCGCAGGGTCCCTTACAGGTGATAGACGGGAAAAATTTTATTTCATTCAATTTATTCACCAAAGGATGAAAATCATAAAAAGATGCTCAAGAAGTATCTATATCCTCGTCCTACACCCCCCAACTAAAAATAAACATGGTTCTCAATGTTTGAAGGGTGAGATGAAATATAAGCATAATAATGGATAACCTAAGATAAGAAAGCTTGAGCAAGAGTTATTCATTACTACATACTACTAGATAGGAAAGTGTTGGAACGAACACACCTAGTTGGCTCCACCCAGCGGTGGTTCCGTAAGCTCCATGGTGACCTCATCTCTACTCCATGGCTCTTGGTAATGCTTTAAGCGTTGGCCATTCACCTTGAATTCATTGCCGTTTTGTGGGTTGGCAATGGTCACCGCGCCATGTGGAAACACCTCCCGAACAATGAATGGTCCAATCCACTTCAAACGAAGCATTCCGGGGAAGAGATGAAGTCTTGAGTTGTAGAGTAGCACTTTCTACACTGGGGTGAATTCTCTCCTCAAAATGATTCGATCATGGGCGCACTTAAGCCTCTCCTTCACAAGCTTGGAACTATTGTATGCCTCCCTCCTTATCTCTTCGAGCTCCACTAACTGCAATTTTACGAGAAAAGGGGTTAATTCCACAATTAAACTTTTTAATCACCCAAAAAGATTTGTGTGCAAGTTCAATGGGCAAGTGGAAAAATTTTCCAAAAACTCACCAATATGGGGACATCTCTAAAACCGTTTTGTAGGCAGTATGGTATGCCCACAATGCCTCGGGAAGACGCATGCTTCAGTCCTTCCTTGATGGATTCACTATCTTTTGGAGTATGTTCTTGATCTTCTGATTTGCCAACTCCGCTTGTCCATTGGTTTGGGGGTGGTATGGTGTAGAAACCTTGTGTTTCACCCCAAACTTCTTCATTAATCTTGCAAAGAAGCGGTTGCAGAAATGTGACCCTCCGTCGCTTATCATAGCCTTTGGCATCCCGAATCGTGCGAAAATGTTTTCTTTTATAAATTTACGCACGATAGCCGCATCATTGGTCCTACAAGGAATAGCCTCAACACATTTAGATACATAATCTATAGCAAGCAAAATATATGTGTACCCAAAGGATGGAAGAAATGGCCACATAAAATCAATGCCCCAACAATCGAAAATTTCCAATTCAAGAATGAGGTTTAACGGCATCATATTTATTTTAGTAATCTCCCCCCTCCTCCCCAAACTTTTGGCAAGCTAAGCATGACTTACAATATATATAAGTGTCCTAAAACAAGCTAGGCCAATAAAAACCACATTGTAGAATTTTTGCTACGATCTTTTGGGCAGAAAAATGACCACCACACACACCATCATGGTAAAAATGCAAAACACTATCAAACTCATGGTCGGGTATGAATCTCCTTACTATTCGGTCATTACAATACTCGTAAAGGTAAGGGTCATCGAAAAGAAAAGATTTACATCAAAGATGATCCTTTTGTAATCTTGGCGAGACCAAGTGTAGGGGGTCTTACTGGTGACCAAGTAGTTTATGATGTCGGCATACCATGGGAGTGTGTGGGAGATCGCAAAAAGATGTTTGTCAGGGAACGAATCTTTCAATGGGATGGTTTTCGGCTCCATGCTCATCGTTAACCGTGAAAGGTGATCGACAACATGATTTTCCACCCCCTTCTTGCCCTTTACAGCGATGTTGAATTCCTGTAATAGCAAAATCCAACGGATTAGTCTAGGCTTGGCGTCTTACTTGGAAAGGAGATATTTAAGAGCGGCATGGTCGATGAAGATTGTAATTGGAAATCCCAATATGTAGCTCCTAAATTTCTCCAATGCAAAGACAACGGTTAAAATCTCCTTCTACGTGGTGGTGTTGTTTCATTGAGCTTCATCCAAGCTCTTGGTTGCACAATAAATCACCACGGGGACATTGTCCTTGCAATGTCCAAGCACGGCAACAGCTGCATAGTCACTAGCATCACATATAATCTCGAAGGGTGATGTCCAAACTAGCACCTGAAGAATAGGTGAACATGGAAGCAAAATTTTCAACTTTTCAAACACAAGTTGACAATTATTATTCCAAGTAAAATCCACATCATTTTTCAAAAGCATGCAAAGAGGTTGAGATATTAAGCTAAAATCTTTTATGAACCTCACATAAAAACCGGCATGCCCAAGAAATGATCGAATATCTCTTACATAACGAGGACTGGGTAGCTTTTCTATTACCTCTATCTTGGCTTTGTCAACTTGCATACCTTCTTTGGATACAATATGACCAAGGACTAAGCCTTCGGTGGTCATGAAATGGCATTTCTCCCAATTCAAGAGGAGGTTTTTCTCAATGCATCGATCTAACACCAAAGCCAAGTTAGATAAACAGTTATTAAATGAGCTACCATATACAGAGAAATCATCCATGAATACCTCTATAATCTTTTCAACCATATCATGGAAAATGCTAAGCATACAACGTTGAAAGATTGCGGAGGCATTATGTAAGCCAAATGTCATCCTTCGAAATGCAAAAGTGCTAAAGGCAAGTGAAGGTGGTCTTCTCTTGTTCTTCAGGTGCTATTTCTATTTGATAATATCCGGAGTAGCCATCAAGGAAGCAATAACACTCATGTCCGACCACTCTCTCTAGGATTTGATCCAGAAATGGGAGAGGAAAGTGGTCTTTACGGGTCTTAGAATTAAGCTTCCTATAGTCAACGCACATGCACCATCCCGTGGTGGCTCACATGGGGACTAACTCATTGTTCTCATTTTTAACTATTGTTATCCCCGATTTCTTAGGTACAACTTGAATGGGGCTAACTCATCTACTATCGACAATGGGTTATATAATACCTGCATCCAGAAGATTAAGGATTTCACCCTTCACCACTTCCTTTAGGTTAGGATTTAACCTATGTTGCATCTCTCTAGTGGGTTTGGTGTCATCCTCTAAGTAGATGCGGTGCTTACAAATTAAAGGGTCAATATCTTTAATGTCGGTAATTTTCCAACCAATTGCCCCCTTATGAGTTTTAAGCACTTCTAACAATTGCATTTCTTGCTCAGTAGAGAGTTTAGATGATATTACCACAGTGAATGTGTCGGATTCCCCAAGAAATGCATACTTCAAATATGGCGGCAACGGCTTCAAATTCAAGGATGGGTGTTCCAGCTTCGATGGCCTTTAGTATGGCATGTCCAACGGTAATGGCTCAAAAGATGGCATCCACTTAGTCACTGCGCCAACTTCCTGCAAAAAATAATCGATCTCAATATTTTCACAAAAATGTTCAACAAAATTAAGCGCTTCAACAAACTCCGCATCAAAATGCTCTTCAACTAGAGTCTCAATCATGCAAGCATCCTCAAACTCACCATCCCCAAATGGAAACTAACAAGCATTAAAAATGTTTACGTCAAGGGTCATGTTGCCAAAAGAGATTTTAAGTTGTTCATCCCTACAATTGATTATAGCATTGCTTGTGGCTAGGAATGGTCTACCTAAGATAATGGGGGTTGGTGTTTTAGTTTGAAGTCTGAGAATGTCCACTTGGAAAAGCACGTACTCTGTGCTACCCTTGGGGACCTTGATGGATCTATCGTCCAATAGGAGAATAATGGGTATAGATTTCAATTCTCCGAGTCCTAATTGCACGTACAAGGTATATGGAAAAATGTTAACACTCGAACCTAAATCAAGGAGGGCTTGCCCTATCTTTTTGGTTCATATGATGCATGGGATTATAGGTGAGCCGGGATCCTTGTATTTAGGAGGAGTGTTATATTGCACAATAGCACTAACTTGTTGCGTTAGGAAGGCTTTTTTCTTAACACTAACATTTCTCTTAACGGTGCACAAATCTTTTAAAAATTTAGCATATGCTGGAATTTGATTTATTGCATCAAGAAGAGCAATATTAATTGGACATTTTTGAAATATTTCGCAGATTTCGGATCGAAACTTATCTTTCCATGGAGGTTGAAGCCTTTGAGGGAAATGTGCGGGAGGAATGTATGGCTCGGGCTCTTCAATGACGATCTCTTTGGAATGGTTGCCTTTGCCCGATCCTTCCTCTTGCACCTCTTCATTTGGGGTGGCTTCGTTCTCTATAACTATCTCCGCCTCGACTCTCGGTGGCTCCGGCTTCTCAATTTCTCGACCACTGCTCAAAGTTGTCACCGCTTGACAAGACTTGACATTGGGTCCTCCCGACGACGAATTCATGTTGGGGTTTGGGAGTGGTTGTGCCGGGAGCATTACCTTCTCTAGAGTCACCGCAAGCTTCACCATGTTCTCGTTAAGTTGTTGAAATTGTTGTTGGTGTTGCCCCTGAGTTTGTTGTGGTTGTTTCCATTGTTGAAAATTGTCTTGATTTTCTGTCGTTTGCATTTGGATGAATTGTTGCAACGTGTTGCTCAAGGATTGCACTTATGGCTTATTTGTTTCATCCTTTCTCCTTTGGATACCTTGTTGATTGTTATTGTTGTCGAAGGGGGAGGAAGATACGATGGTTGAGCTTGTTGTTGTCTTTGGGGGCCCCAACTCAAATTCGGACTACTTATCCAACTCGGGCCTTGATTGTTGGAATTGTTGTATCCTTGCCCTTGGTTGGAATTCGCCATAAAATTCACTTGTGTGGGGTCTTGAAGTACTTCCTTTGGTATCTGTAGGTTGGGACATTGGTTAATGCTATGGTCTAGACTACTACAAAGGTTGCAAAGCCCTTCATTACCAACCGTCACGACCTTCACTCCTTTAAACTGCAACCCCTCAAGTCTCTTGCAAATGATGGCCTCCATTCTTGCTTCTAAGACTTCCTCTTGGGTCAATGTAAGAAGACCTCTACGGGCCAACGGTTGGGGTAATTATCTTCTCTCAGATTCGAGAATCGCCTCCCAACTTTGCGCATTCTCTGTTATGAATTCTAAATACTCTCATACCTCATCCGGTGTCTTATCCAAGAATTCCTCGTTGCGCATCATTTCCACGAATTGTTTCATGGATGGGATGAGTCTGTAGTAAAAGAAACTGATGAGACAGTATTCATCAAATCCATGGTGTGGACATACTAGTAGCAGCTCTTTAAACCTTTCCCAAGTGATATAAAAGCTTTCATTTAGGTTCTGAGAAAAGTTTGCCATTTGCCGCTTTAATCCTTGAGTCATGTGTAAGGGAAAAACTTTTTCAGAAATTCAGCTTGCATTGCCAACCAGGAGTTAATAGTATGAGGAGGTATATCATTAAACCAATTTTTAGCTTTATCCTTTAAAGAAAAATGAAACAACTTAAGATAAATGGTTTCATTGCTAGCCTTCCCATCAGAACATGTAAGGGAGACATCTTCGAAATCATTTATATGTAAATAGGGGTTCTCCTTCTCTACACCATGAACGGTGTGGGAGAATTTGAAATATCCCAGGTCTTGGGCTAAAGGAATTCGCATCGGCTGGAAGCACAATGCATGAGCCGGTAGCAGACCTACTCGGTCTCAAACTTCGATCACCCTCATGTTGAGAGTGATCGTCCTCACTATGATTGGTGTTGTCATTACCGTTGGTCTTGATATTGTTATTGGCCATGTCTATATTCTTACTAGTCTATGTGTTCGAGGAGTCCTTAACCACATAAACTAGACAAATGAGCTCAAGCCAAAACTTTCCAAGATTAGCCCAGTTTTTATAGTTTTGAAGATTATATAAATTGAAAAACAAAATCGGATAACCACAATAAGTATAAACAGTAGAATGGAAAGATCTTACAAAATTTTCACGACAAAAACTAAAGTATGAAATGAAGATACGACGTCCTCGGCAACAGCGCCAATTTGCTTGACTGGACCTGAAAGGTGATACTTGCAAGTGTACGAGGTCGGAAAATAATATACCCGATGAGTATGGGATCGTATCCACAGAGACGGAACTAATCTGTAAATTCACACAAATAGTCAGAGCGTGTAAAGAATGGTTGAGAGTTCTAACCACCCTTTGAGGATGAATGATTGCTTCAGTAGATGATTTATCTAAGTACCCTAGAGTTATGGTAAGGTCCTAAGATTTAGATGCAAGGAAGAACGAGAGTGCGGGTGTGAGGATATCGATAGGATTACTCAATTGCTCTGCTAAATGTTAATTCCATGATAACTCGATCACTCATCCATTTCAAGGTATGAGGATCGGAAAATAAATCGATTAAGCACATATGGGGTGCACCAAAGGTAATTGCTAATTGGGTCCTTCTCCAAATTAAAGCTCATGAATCACTCTCACACCCATATCAAGTTTGTAAGAGTAGTGCATGTAGGTCACGTTGCGCATCACACAACCACCGTTCTACGGCCCCTTTCGAGTAATGCACGATTCGATAAACGGGTCACAACCCAATTAACAATTTGAGTTATTGGGTGAATTAAGCTTCTAAATTACGAAATATGGATTGAAGGGGTCTTGCATTCATTTCAAGATATGCAATACACATTGGATACATAGATGCAACAATTACGAAGCACCATCATTCTTCGGCTCCTCCATGGATAGTATCAAATCCAATTAATCATAATCTTATTTCGCCCAACAACATGGATTAATAAAGGGTGCTGGAAATTAACATTAGCAAGGCCATAAAGACATCAAACATCAATCCAAAACACACACACACACACAATGAATTCAGCCTAACATATAAAGAATAGAATAAACATTCATAGAAATAAACATATTCAATACAAGAAATGAAAGCAAATGTATAAGAGTAAAAGAGTTGGAGATTTGTCACCAAATAGTAGCTTTCTCAATCATCAATTAATCTCAGCAACAGCAACAACGAGCTCAGAAAACTTAAAAATTTCCAAAACCTTGATCCACTTCTTAAGCAAGAAGATAACATAAAAAAGTAAAAGATTAAGTTCTATGTTTATTACATCTGAATAGTAGTGTTTTATACCCCCTAGGGGTTGCATCTCATCCCTTCAAAATGTCATCCAACGATCCTTAGCAACTGGAGAGAGATCCGGTTAAGAAAAACCCGATTCTCGCAACCCAAAATTTGGGCGAAAACCCCCGATCAGTCGACTGTTGAACAAACACCAGTCGACTGATGATAGGAGACTGTCATTGGTCAAAAAGTTGCCTGGTTGGTGGGCAGTATAGCTTCCAACTGAAGACAGACGACTGTCTTGAATATTACAGTCGCATGTGTGACCGACATACGACTATCTTTTGTGCTTCAGTTGCCTGCTACAGAAATGTCAAATTAACAGTAAGTCGGCTCTTTTTGCTCCCTTAGGCATCTGGAAAATCAGGCGACTGATGAGAAAATGACAGGCGACTGTACAGTATTACAGTCGACTGTCAACCCTCTTGCAGGAGACTGTCATTGGGCTTCAGTTTCTCCAGCTCCAGATCTTTAAAGACAAGCGATAGCTGTTGTTCAGGCAGTCGCCTGTTTGATTGCCCAGGCCCCTGTCATTCCTTCTACAGGTGCCTGTTATGTACTCCTCTTCTTGAGTTGATTTAGTCCCCTTCGAGACACCAGAAAAATCCAGAAAAATCCCTAAAAATATTGTTGACATTTATAATGCTTTGGGCAATGAAATTGTGCCAAAATAAAATCATATGCTCACAAATGATGAATTAACGTAAATATAGTTAAGAGAGCATGATTCCAAGGATTATATGCACAAGAGGAGGTGATTATGATGTTATGATATGCAATATTTAGTCATAATCAATAAGGATCATGGCATTCATAAAAATCTCAAATCATGAAAAATCTCCATAGCTAATATATTTCGCAAAGTCTGAGCATTTTCAAATATCCCCAAAGTTGCACAACACCACTCTAATGGCGTACTCACTCGTATAATCAAATGGATTCACCCCACCCCCCAAGCTTAGCTTGAGGCATCACATCTAAGGAATAATAAAGGAATTTTTATGGCTTTTTCCCAAGTATTTGTGTTGCTCCAAGTAACAAGGTAGTATTTTTTTGAAGGAGCAATAGGATGTACATTTATTTTGGCTCCTTTTTGGATTTATGGGATTTTTTGAAGCTATCTTTTCCTTTTGGGATTTTTTGGAATATGATGCGATATATGTAGCTGCAGAGGGGGTGAACCCAATTGACATGTAGAGAATAATAAGATATGCGGAGAAGTAAATAATAAAATCACTCGGTTCATTCACAAGATGTGCACAATGATTCAATAAGATAATACTCAAACTAAACTCATAAGCAAGCACAGATATTTTCATTCATTTCAACGAATAATGAGGTCATGCGATAAGGCATACAATAATAGCAGGCATGCAGTAGAAGGTGAAAAAGATAACACAGCAGATGCTTCAAATATTCTAAAGATGCGTGAGTCTTGGTGCATATCCAACATGAGCATACCAAATACTACTGCTTCAATTCATTTCATGCATTCATAAAGAGAGATCGTCAACAGAATATATATGCAAGCATATGAATAATAAGAACTGAAATATTCTAAGTTGGATGGCAAAAGTAGTAAGCATCGCGATAGTTGCTAAAGATAAGAGAGTTATCATCATATGGAATATATCTAGCAAAAGGGAAAAAGAAAGACAGAGAAAGTAAAATAAAAGCAAGCATGCAAGCGAACCAAACATGGAAAATATAGTGCTTAAAAAATGAAACTGTGAAAAAGTGGTGGAAAATAAAAATCAAAAGGGTGTAAAAATGAAAGAAAATTGAAAAGAAAATGAAATTAAAAGCGATAACGCTCATCCCCCAAGCTAAACACAGCAGTGTCCTCACCAATGAGAACACGCTGGCAAGTAGGAAAAATGAGGCTAGGGTGGGTGGGCCGTAAATAAAAGAAAAAAAACGAAAAGATGAAAATAATAAAAGAAAAAGTGCATGTCCTAGTACCTAATATGCTAAAATGTGAACAGGCAGGCAGATGATGCAAATGATGTCATGATGCAGGTGCAAATGCAAAATGATGGAGTATGTACGGGCGGTGCAAAAATGTCATCCCCAAAGCTATGCAAGGTCAGGGGCCCGAAGAGACAGATGGGCACAAAAATGATAGGGGGTGACATGAGCAAAAATAGTGAAAATATCACGGAGCGGCATCACCCTCTGGAGGTGATGATGGGTCTGACTGCTGGGGACCAGAGATGGAAACATCCGACACAGAAGGTGAAGGCTCGACTGGTGTGTCGATCGGTGAAGAAACAGAAGAGACGACAGGGTCAGACAGAGGTCCAACAGCTGGAGTGTCGACAAGTGTGGGAACGTGTGTGTCGATAATAGAAGTCTCCAATTGAGGTGCTACCGACTCAAGAGTAGAAGTGACAGGCCCTGCAGAAGCCTGTGAGTGGGACACAGTGAGCGGTGCTGGAGGTGCAGACGGGATAGGGTCTGGCCTGGGAAGAGGGGCTGGCGCAAGTATGATTGTGGGTGCATACTGATACCTAAGAATGTCAAGAATGGCTGTGAGGTCCCGTTCCACGGACTGCTGAAAAGTGGAGAACGAGTCTGAGAGGGTGTCAAAGGCACGCCTCAAGGTGACAAAATCGTGCTCCATCATGGAAAGACGTGTGTTCGTGGTACGTGAGCTAAGGGGTGGGCGTGAACTGCTAGAGAATACCCTCGTAGTGTGCCCGTGGGTAGGTGAAACCCGGGGTCTGAACTGGAAGTCAGAGGAGGGAGGTCTAGCAGGGATCTCGGAAGAAAAGGATGTGCATGGAATGGATCTGAGATCTGGTGCAGAAACAGAAGCAGCATCAGCATCAGAAATATGAGACGTCGTGGCAACAGAAGTGATGACAGACACCACGACGCTCTCGAAGAAAACTGCTAATGCTGGTACAGAAGAAGTGCCAGATAGAGGAACTGTGGACCCTAAAGTGGTGAGAAGGGAAGTGAGAAGGTCCACAGCTGCGGAAAGGGAGGTGGCAGAGACGGGCTCTGAGATAGGTGAATCGTAGGCTCAGGATCGAAGGAACTGGCTGGCTCCAAAGGGGGGAAGAAGTAAGATCGGGAGCAGCAGAGTCACCGTGCCCTCAGGTCCGGGCACGGTAGAGACAGAGGTAGCGACCTCTTAGGTAGAGGTGTGGACAGTCCCTGGGGTCTCTACGGAGGTGGTGGTGGTAGTGGTGGTGGGAGCACTGATAGAAGTAGGAATAGAAGTGCTCCCAGGTGGTGGTGGGTGTGCAGGGTGGGCTGGTTGGGCTGCCATGAGGGCAGCGATGTCTGTCTCATCCTCGTCAGAACTAAGAACCCATTCGTCAATGTTGTCGTCGACCGGTGCTCCAGGTGGCTCTAGGACGTGGATGTGGCAAATGTGAAAAATGCGGGGAGTGATCCAGTCAAGCATGACTGGGGTGATATAGGTGAGGGCTGGGCAGGGTAGGTAGAGGTACTGCTCGAGGTGGGCGCCTAAAAGGTAAATCTAGTGATGCTCACTGTGCGGCCTACTGATGGACATTCGGTTGAGCACATCCATCGTCAAGTGTGTAGGCCCGGTGGGGGTAACCAGACATGCAGGGAGCTCTAGGCCGAGCATCTGGGTGAAAATGGTGAAAAATCCACCGCAGCAGATATTGATGGTGGCATGGGTGGTCAGAAAAAGGCCATGCCACAGCCAGTGTGCCGCGTCAAAGAGTAGGAAAGGGTGGAGGGTGCCGTCAGGGTGGAAGCGCAGAGGTCGAGTCATCCCCATAAAATGGAAAAGCTTAGGAAGGGAGAGTGTCCCGACCTCTGGCCTAGAAAAGATAGTGGTGACGAGGTGGCATTGGGTGTAGCGGAGACAGGGGTGGATGATACAAGAGGATTTCACCCTGCTAGGGAAATATCCTCGCAGACCTGTGATACGCTGCCAAAACTGCTCGGCATCGAATGAGGTGGGCTCGAAGTCTGGGGAGAAAGTGAGTGTTCAGTCGGGGATGATGAGAAAGTGGAAGTGGGCACGGATCATGGCGTGTGTGACCACTACGTCATGGTCAAGCAGCCAGAAGCTAATTCCATCACCCGTCGGGGTGACGACAATAGAGCTGAATGCCTCAAGTGTGATGTGTGTGTAGGTGCAGGCGTGGATGGCTAGGAGGCAGTCAAAACCAATGACCTGGTAGAGCATATAGACTTCCTATAGGAGTCCAAGGCACTAGAGGGTGGGGATGTGGGTGAAGCGAGTGGGGATAATGGTGCGGTGAGACATGGCCAAGAAATGCTCACGGTGAGCGTCATCCCAGAAGATGATGTCGTACGTCCTCAGGGTGGTCGGTGGTGGAATAGGACGGGGTGGAGGAGCGGTGGTGGGGATGGGAGGAGTAGTATGGTGGGTGATGTGTGGTGCCTCTATGGCTAGAAACACAGGTATGGCGAATCGTGATGAGTCGGACGAGGACGATAAATCGTCCAAGTACGGCTCAGGTGAGGGTGAAGGTGAACGTTATGGGCATCGTGCAGGCCGGGAAGATGAGGGACCAGTAGTGGCCTTCCTCTTCACCTGTCGAGACTTCCTCTGCCGAAGGTGAGGATGCATCATGAAAGTGTTCTAGCTACGATGATATGGTAAACAAAATAAGGAGTGGAAGGAGTATACCAACACCGAGCGCAGCTGTGAAAGTTGAAGAAGAATGCACGTGTAAAACCCAAGTCCAAGCTATCCCACAAATTGATCCAGACCAAGCTCCTCGGATCCTCGTCGAAGCTCCAAGCATACCTGCAATAAGATATGAAAATTAGATTTGGCATTTGCAAGAATAATCCAGATTGAAGATCAAAAAGTTGAAAATAGTACGATAGGGGATAGGTCGGATATGGGGGAAGATGGGGGGTGGAGAGAGATGAAGAAGATGGGAGGTTTCGGTGCTGCTCGACCTGAGCACAAGGCATGCTCGGGCGGGCTGCTCGGGCGGCTGTGCAGGTGCTCAGCTCCGACGGGCTGCTCGGGCGGCTGTGCGGGTGCTCAGCTTCGGCAGGGGGGGATTGGTGAGAAGAGACAAGGGTTGAGAGGGGGAGAATGGAGGGGGGTGTAGAGGGATGCGTCGACGACACTGGGTGGCACCGGCGGCGCTGCTCTGGCTAATTGTTGGAGCTATGGTGGCAGGGGGTGTTTGGGAAAGAGAGAGGGTGAGACAGGGGGAGAGATGGAGAGAGACAGGGGGCATACGAAGCATCTCCGATGCTGGGTGGTGCTGGCGAGGTTACTCCGGCGGATTACCGGAGCAACGGGGAGAGGGGGGTTATGAAAAGAGAGAGGGGGACATGGGGGGAGAGAGAGAGAGAGAGAGAGAGAGAGAGAGAGAGAGAGAGAGAGAGAGAGAGAGAGTGGCGGAGGGGTGGACCGAGTGCGACGGCGGCGGCGGCACGCGGGCGGAGCGGGGCGGCGACGGCGGAGCTGGGGAGCTCGAGTAGGGTAGGGTTAGGGTTGCCCGAGTAATTTCATTTTGATATAAACCGAGTCGAGCTCGGTTAAGTGGTGGGCCCCAGCTGAATAAGTCACTGCTCGGGCCGAGCAGCGATAGCTGCTCGGTCGAGCATAAAAGAATAAAAATATATAAGAATTTGAATTCAGAAATTCTGCCCTAGTGCTCAACGGAGGTGCTTACTCAGCTCGGTCGAGCTGAATTAAAATAGAGTGATGTTTTCATCTCTCTTTTGCTCTCCCTGCAGCTCGGTCGAGTAGGGTAGCTACTCTGTCGAGTCAATTAAGCTTTCCAGAGCACCCTTTTAGCACTTTTAGGACTCTCCCTGCAGCTCGACCGAGTAGGGTAGCTACTCGGTCGAGTCAAATTAGAAACAGAGTGCTCTTTTTCGACCTTTTGGGGCTCTGTCTGTAGCTCGACCGAGTAGGGTGCTACTTGATCGAGTCGCAATTAATTTCCAGAGCCACTTTTTTCCTTCATCTCCAGCTTTCTACAGCTCGTACTGTAGCTCGATCAAGTAGTGGGTTACTCGGCCGAGTCGCAATTAACTTCCAGAAGTTGTTTGCATGTTTTCTCCAATTCCCTGCAGCTCGATCGAGCAGGGTAGCTACTCGGCTGAGTTGCCTGTAACTCTTCCCCTAAACTTGTATTTCTCTACGGTGTTCTTTCCTTGGTTCCTTCTCCTTCTTTCATCGTTTATCGCGCTCTATTCATTGTTCAACCTGTAGAAGGAGGAACTCATCAAATTTTAGTGTTTTCTATTTTCATATAATTAAAAACATATTTATTTTGTTTTTGAATAAGAAAAGAAAACAAAAGGAAAGCAAAAACTAAGAGAAAGAAAGTCGTGTTGCCTCCCGATAAGCGCTTGTTTTAAATCGTAAGCTCGACTCCCTCAAGAGTTTCAACGAATGATATTGGGTGCGTATGAGATACGCCCGGCATGCTTTCCGATGATCCCGTGCGGTGCTATTTGGTGTGCCTCTTCATGTCGGTCTTCAACGGCAAAGGATATAATATCCACCGGTTCTTGATGGCGCAAGTGTATGTCTGGAGACTCCTCGTCAAGGACTTGTAGATATGCGGCCATTGCTTTGTTGTATACGACGTCGCCGTCGTCATCCAAGCTCACTTTATTGGATCTTTGGTAATCTCCTCCAAGGAATGCTTATGTGTAGCCTCGTCTTTCAAGAGATCAAGGTAATTAGTGTCGTCCGGCGGTGAGCATTCCCTCATAGGCTTTTGCAAGCAGGATTGGACATCAATATTTCCCACATTCATAGATAGCGTCCCCTCACGGACGTCAATCAAGAAGCCGGCCATCGCCATGAATGGACGACCCAAAATGATCTGCAAGCTACCTTTCTCCAGCATGTCAATAATAAAATCTACCGGCACGCATAGCCTAGGCAGAATTTGAAGGATTATATCGCGTGTGATGCCTACCGGATAAGTAATGGAGTAGTTTGCCAATTGGATGCTCATATCGGTAGGCTCAAGCTCCGTCCCGGTATTTAGCCTGTGAAAGATGGAGAGCGGCATTAGACTAATGCTCGCTCCTAAGTCGATCAACGCTCTGCTATAAGAGTACCGCCAACGGAGTACGGCACCGTGAAACTCCCGGGATCAGGTAACTTCTTCGGTATATGGTTCTTAATAACTGAGGTGCAATTGTCCAAGATCTTTACCTCCTCTTGCTTACGCTTCCCCGTAATGAGATCCTTTAAGAATTTGGCGTATATGGGAATTTCAGTGATAGCGTCCATGAAAGGGATGTTCAATTGTATACCTTTTAGGAGCTCGGAAAACTTTGCTTATTTCTTCTCCACCTTCGCTAGAGCCAACCTTTGGGGATATGGAGGTGGAGGTCGGCTCGCTTTGTCTTTGGCAGAATCCTTTGGAATAGGATTGTAGGAAGTAATAGTAACGTCCGCCGATGCCGTGGCGCTAGTAGGTGAAGTAGATGGCGAAGTCTCCTTTTCTTCAATAGCATAAGGCTCCTTTGTAGCCTTTCCCTCGTCATTTTCAGCGGTAGTGTCTTCTCCATCTTGATCATGACTAGAAGGTTTTCGGCTCAAATCGCTAGAAACCGGCTCCATGACAGCGTCGGTAGTCTTTCATCCTCTTGTGGTAACTGCAAGCACTGTATTTGCTTGGGCCCTAGGATTGGGCTCCGGCTGAGAGGGCAATCTCTCATGCATCTTCATAAACTGTGACATTTGTCCTTTAAGCTCATCGATGGAATCATTGATAGACTTGAAGCGCATGGAATTCTCTGCATTTATCTTGGATTGCCCACTCATGAAGGTGTCTAAGGTCGTCTCAAGATTAGGCTTTGGATCTGTCGGTGCATATTGTTGTTGTTGACGATAATTGTACCCCGGTGGTCTGTAAGGCCCAGATGGCCTAAACCCATATTGTTACGGAGGTGGCCCTTGTTACTGAGGAGGTAGTGGAGGTCTCTGCTGCTGAGGAGGTTGCAATCCTCCATTGGGGTTGCCATAAGAAAATCCAGGATGATTTCTCGTCGCTGAATGTTGCCATTGATTCCTTTCCTCTCCAGCTACAAAGTGCAACTGCTCAGCTTGCAGTTCTGCTCCATCATAAGGTCCTTCATTTGGAGCATAGCCTTGCTCCGCATAGCCTTCATGCGTGGGATAAGCTGGAGCTCTAGAGGCGGTTGGAAGGGCATCTAACCTCTGTTCAATCTTCGCTACCTGTTTACAAAGAGTTTCAATAGAGCTATCAAGATGGGTAGCGATTTTTACCCGGGGGCTCTAGTAGATGAGCGTTCGTCGTCCCACTGCTGAGTATTCGTGGCCATTTGTTTCAACCGAGATAAAGCTTCATCGGATGGCTTATATAAGAGGGCGCCTTGAGCAGAGGCGGCAATAATCATTTTCGTGCTTGGTTGAAGACCATTGTAGAAGCTCTGAACAAGGTCCCACTCCACGACTCCATGGTGCAGATATTTATGATGTAAGTCTTTAAATCTCTCCCAAACGTCGTATAATGACTCCTGAGGAAGCTGTTTAAAGTTTGAGATCGCTCCTCGAATCCTCACCATTTTAGACGGTGGATAGAAATTGTTCACAAAGGCGGTGGCCCACTGCTCCCAAGTCGTGAATGTGTTAGAAGAATGCGCTTGCAACCAATAAGAAGCCTTGTCCCTCAGAGTAAATGGGAATAGCCTAAGCTTGATAGCATCTTCGCTCACATTCTTAGCATGGAACGTGTTGCACTTCGCCAAAAACGTGTCATATGGTGGGTTGGGTTTTCATGAAGATGCCTATGGAATGGGTCCTGCTGCATGAGATTTATTAGCCCAGTCTTCAGCTCAAAACTACCTGTCGACAGCTGTGGTCTCAAGATGGAAGAAGCTCCAGAAAAATCCGGCTTAATATAGTCCAAGATGGACCCTTTGCGTGGAGAAGCATTTCCCTCTGCCATTGTATCTATAGCAGTCTGACTCCTTTTCTCTGCTCTGAGCTTTCTTGCAGTCCTTTCGATCTCAGGGTCAAATAATAATTCTCGGTTAAGACTCCCAACGGTTCATGCATAATAAGAACTCAGAAAAATGCTGTCGGTAGCAAAGTAATAAAAGAATAAAAAGTATGGAAAGATAAGAGAAGATAAGGTTCGCTAACAAATTCTTCAAAAAAAAATAATCCAAGTAACACGGTTACCTTCCTCGGCAACGGTGCCAAAAACTTGATCGTCCCGAAACTAACACCTAGAACTCACCTAGTAATGGCACGAACACCAAGAGATAAATGTATCCCAAATGCAAATCCCTGGCACTTTACACAAGCGTACGGTGTCACGTAATAGTATAAAAGATATCGATCTTATGAATGTTATTGTCTTGGGTTATTTTCAAATCTCAGAATATATGTAGCAGTCGGCTTCGAAAGATTGGTTGTTTAGGGTTGTGAACAATTAATAAAGAATAGGGCTTTAGGACTCACCACTAGGATCTTTGGACGTCAATGCTTGGTTAAGACTCTTACGTTGCATTGGTTTTATAGGGATTGTCACATCCAAGATGTGGAATTCATGGTTCTAAGCACCATGAATCTAACGTATCGCATTAACCCTTAGGCGCACATGACACGTGCATTAAGAATCGACAATATTCACGCCACTCTCGTGTACGGAATGATCTCGGCTCACGCCACTCTCGTGGGTTAAAGCTTCGATGTATTTCGGTGGCTCTTATTAACGCAATGGCAGTAGCCGTCAATTAGTAATATAGTTCGTCGGTGGATCCCATCAAGACACGAGCCGGGCATGGTCACGTGTCCCAATTGAATCCACTAACTCCCTAATTAAGCCTTTATGATACTCCGTAAGCTAATCGATTCCACCGACCGTGGGCACGATCTAAGTACGAGTTCTCCTACAAACTTTGCAAGATCAACCAAAATACTTCCCTTTTATTCCAACGCAACCTAAAAATCCTAACTTTGCATCTCAGTCCTAAAATCTATGGGCTCATCCATTAGCCCTAGATAGAACTACTCACACATCATAGAAATAATGACAAGAGATTCAATAGATGCAATAGACTTCATCGTGGCAATGGAAAACATCAAAAAGCAATGAAAAGTGTAGAGAAATTGTTACCAATGCACCGAGAAGCAATAGCAATCCAAAGAGACTTAAGTAGAAAAGATTCCTTGCGCAAAACAATAGTAAAAATCCAAGCTTTGCTTCATACAAAATAGCGACGGCACAAATTCTCAAAAACCTAATTAAAACTAAATCTAAGAGTTTCTCTAAAGGTCCTCCCTGAAAATAAAGCTTTAAACGTCCTTAAATACATAGGGGAAAGATCCCAAAAAATCTCAGAAAATCTGGGCACTTGTGCCCATAAACTAGGCTGGTCGCGTCGGCTACTCGACCGAGTAGAGGAGCCTGCTCGGTCGAGTCAGCTACAGGCTTCCTTTGTTGCTGCTTCTGCATCTGGCAGATACAGGCTACTCGGTCGAGTAGCCCCCTACTTGGTCGAGCTAAAGTAGATCCAAAATTCCTCCAAAACATCGCTCTGTTTCTTTATGACTCGGGTTGAGCAGGTGAGCTGCTCGGTCGAGTTGCTTTGCTGCTCAGTCGAGTTGCTTTGTTGCTAGGTTGAGCTGGGATGCCTTGGAGAGAAGCTCGAAATCTTCATCTGTTTGGTACGACTCGGGTTAAGTCGGATGTCTGCTCGGTCGAGTAGGTCAGAGCCGTTTCCTATGCAATTTCAGCATGTCAGCTCGGCCGAGTAGCTGATGCTACTCGGTCGAGTCACCTAGGAAACTGAATTGAATCTTGCCATTTCTCGTTCTCTTCTCTTTCTCTCCTCCAATCTTCTTCCATTCCTCGGTGAACTCTCATGGAGCCTTGCCAATGACGTCTCAGACGTGTCGGATGTGTCCATGTCCCAAAATAGCTCCAATTCGCTCCAAAACTCCTAAAAATCCAAAAATCTATACAAAACTCGAATATGGCATTAGAAGCGCGATAATATATGAAACTATGGATTTTAGAGGCAAATATGACATGAAATGATGCGGTAAAAAATGTAAAATATGGACACATCAGGCTTCCAACAATTACAATCACCACCTAGTTCTTCAAATTAGGAATTTCCAACAACAATACACCTTATCCTTCAAGGAGAATTCTACAACTACTCAAAATCAATGCAAACTTACCAACCCACAACTACACTTGTGGTGGTACAAATCTTTCTAAGATATGTATTTCTTCTTACAAGATCTTATAACCAATTGTTAAGGCTAAAAATGAACAAAACAATTGAGATGCTGATGTGGATCATTTCTTGCTGAGTTGGAGCCTCATCAGTCGACTAAGTAGGACCCTAGGTTAGAAGAAACGGGGTCTTTGGTGGACGATAGTTGGCTTGCAGTGCTCGATCGACCCTCAAACGGATCGTGTGTCGGTCGATCATTGTTGATTAGCTCAGGTGCGTCCCTCATGTAGGATCGAGACTCGATGATCTGCAGCACAAGGAAGCGTCAGGGGGGGTTGGATCTGGGTCCCAACCCACATCCCCTCCGATGCTTAAATTAGAATGGAACTTAAGAGATGGTGGGAGCTTGCATGGGTTCGGGGCTGTTGTTGGGTTGTTGGGTATCTCCACGGCTTGGTGAGCTTGGCCAGTTGTTTCTCGGGATAGAGGAGTGTTCGGTCGTCACTTTGCTCTCGCAATCGGGACGGTGGTCGAATGTCTTCTTACCGCAAGTGCATGGTGTAAACAGTGGCGAGTGGGTATCGTATCCACAGGGAGGCAGTTGTCACACTACCTATCTATCCTACGCTGTGTTAGGCTTCGATGTTTTATTAGGTGGAGATGGATTATAGAGTGTCGTAATGGTGGTGGATGTGGAGCGCGAGGGTGTCACTATCAGTGGCGCACATGCAAACACAAAAGAAAACAAATAGAATAAAGAGAAAACGAATGAGGGAAAATATCACTAAGGTGTCGGGAATCTCCGCTAGGGCTTTCAGGTTTGGATACCGGGTCAAGGATTCTTTCGTCGAACGACGAATGCGAGTAAGAGTGTCACATTCGGAGATGGGAACAAGCACTTGACTTTCGTCGTCACGCTCGTCTAACGCCTCCTCATGCGCAGCTGGGCTTTCGCAGTTGGCTTTGCATGAGGATGCGAGCATTACGCTCGACACTTGGTTCCCGTACCGCAAATCCATATTCACTCTCATGATCTACGGATTGGGGTACCACTCTACAGTTGGTTCAGGCAGTCCGGCTACTCTCGTAGTCGCCGACTAGCGGATTGGGGATTAGTGGTCACCCCCAACTCTCGAGTCATTCTCGTGAACGCGAGCCCTGGAAATGGCCACTAAGGCCAAATCGGATTCGTGGAGATTCTCCTTAAGATACGGAGTTGCTTTCGTGATCCTCCAATCCTAGGGCTAATCACCCAAAACCCATTATCCAAACTACCGTAGAGCACCCCTAGATTCATCCAACTAAGGTTGACCCATCATCCAACCCTTAGAATCATAAGGTTCTTCACTAATCCTAGCAATAGGTTTACTCAATCATTACATAAGATATAGAAACAACAGGAATCAACATCACAAGCAAGTAAAATGAAAGCAATAAAGGATTCAACAATGAAAACATATAAGAAAAACAATAAAAGAGATTTTCTAAGGAGAATATACTTAACTAATGAAGATCAGGTACATAATCATCCAAGAGTAGGCCTATGGCATAGCCGAACTTCTGAAAATCATCCCCAAAGACAGAAAATAAGTGAAAGGGGTTAAAAACCGGCCTCCTCCAAATGGTGGTTACAACTCCTATTTATAGCCTCCCCCAAAAACCCTAGAAAAAACCCTAATAGTGGTCTGCCTAGATAGCGCTCGGTCGAACACGCCCTAGCGCTCGACCGAGTGCCATCTTAACGCTTCCAGCTAGCCGCACGGAGTATGGGTTGCTCGGTCGAGCGGTGAAGCCGCTCAACCGAGTGCCCTCTTAGAGGACTTGATCTCGCTCGGTTGGAATTGATGTCGCTTGGTCGAGCGATTGGCCGCTCGACCGAGCAAATTAGGCGCGAACTTTCCCGAGAGCTGTAAGGCAAAAGTAGGAGCTCACTGACGATTGGCTCGGGCGAGCATTGGGGGTCGCTCGGTGGAGCGAGTTGTGTCGCTCGGTCGAGCGACCCCTTGCGGCCTTGCTCCTCCTTCGTGATGTCACAGCTCGGTCGAGCGCGTGGAGCGCTCGACCGAGCGACCTGGAAGCTCACTCTTCTCTTCTCCTTTTCTTGGCTCCTTTGCTTCTTCTTTCTTGCTCTTTCCTTGCTTCCCAGCAGCTTTGAGTCGTCGAATGCGGTGCCGCTGGAGCTTCGGTGTCGATGTACATGCTTGCTTCTCCAATATACTCCGAATCGCTTGATATTTCCTGAAATACAAACAAACGCTATTAAAGTCAAACAGTTCCAGTTATTAGCGTAAAAGCGTATAAAATCGGGATTTAAGCAATAATTTTGACGTGTAAACATATAGATAAAATGTGAAAAATTATGACACATTAAGGAGCCTTGGCGGAGTTGCAGGCAAGGATGCTGCGGCGAAGCAATGAAGGAGGCCTCAGCTTTGGAGGGTTTTGCTGGTCGTGCTTGCAACTGTGCTTGGAGGAGAGGTGAAGCCAAGGGGGCGTTGGTCGTGGGAGGGGCTGAGTGTGGAGTTATGTTGAGGAAATGAGGCAGGGCATCTTATAAGAGATTAATATATATAATATCAGTATTATACTTAGGTGTAATAAATCTGGTACTTAAATAGGGTGGTTGGCAGCATTTGACTAAGAGTGGAGATTCATTCCCCCAAGGCTGCATACTAAACATGTTTAGATGGGATAATTACGGGTTAGGTGGCAGAGTTTGACTAAGTGTAAAAGAGGAATCATCATTTTTCTCGTGGGCTGCTAACGAGGGATTACATAAGGTTAAAAAGGTAATCAAATTAGGTAAATTAAGTAAAATTGCAATTAGTAAAAAATAATATAATTGAAATTACGATTTTGCCCCTGAAACTAAACATCTCCGAAAAATTATGAAAAAATACCATAGGTTCGTATTGTCGCGAGGGTTATGAAAATGAAGTTATTTTTAGATTTGAGTGACGAAAAAAAAAAATCTTTTACTCATTTTGAACTCTTTTGAAATAGTTTTATATGAAATACGTGCACAATAAAAACAGGCAGTTACACAATGGTCAAACCAATGTGTCGATATCTTTTTCTCGAAACATCAACCACGACCATGAACGATTTTAGACTTATGCTACATGCGGTCAAGCACTTCTCCATGATCGAGATCTCCATCTCGATACTTATATGACCTCGTATTAAGTCTCATGACTGTACCTAAGTTTTAATGAAGACTACATTATTATTTACTTAGGTAAATTTTTACCAAACAGATTATTGTTATTTCGAACAAAATGTTTCTATTAGAGATAAATTGCCTCAATGGCATACACATCTCTCAACATTTTTGGATCAAAATCCAACCTAAATGCAATGATTTTTGAATGAAATTAGACATCCTAAATGTTGTAGGATTTCTAGGGAATTTCCCTTCAATCATACTTGGTTATTAAAAGGAGTTTGACTGTAACTAATATTCCCAAAAGATTACATAAATTCATGAGATTTTTCTATTAATCCTGCACTTTAATGAAGATGGTTTGCTTCTAATAAGAATTCCTAAACATAGTTGGATTTCATGGATCCTAAGCACTGTATAAAGGGGGTCCTCTCCTCCCCTCAAAGGCATCCAACAACTTAAGAAATCTTAGATCCAAGCACCAAGTTCAAATAGAGAGAAATAAGATATAATTTCTCTCTCAAAAGTAAAAAGTTTCTTTTCCTACTCTGTCTCTCAAGCACTAGCAATGCTTGGGACCGTGTTCGAGCTCTTGAAGGGTTCATTGATCGTGAGAGACTTTATCATCAATGTGAATCTTCTATTGCATGTGCTTGATTGGTGTAAAGATCGGATGTCTTCACCGGAAGAATTTTTGGATTAGTGGATATTGTGAAACCATATCCCGCAAACATTTGGTTTTTTTTCTTTCTAGCATATAAATTCATGAATCTGCAATTCTTTTTATTGGATAAATTGCAGATTTTAAGAGGATGGTGATATTAAAACAGAGAATACAGGGACTTGTCGGTTTGCCGAGGCATGCTAGGCACTGTCCTTAAGAGTAGATTTCCGCCCCTCAGAGTAAGAACTCTGTGCAGCTCAGGTCCAGCGGCTACCCTCCAGGATTCAACAGCAACGGCCTTGTAAGTGTGCACTCACAATACAAGGCTCCAGCGAGCAGCAACAAATCTTCGATCTCGAACAAAGAGGAAGATGGCAGTCTACAGCAACAAGGGATCTGCAGAGGGAGAGGATCTGTTCGGGTTTATAGAGGCAGAGGCGAACAGAACAGAGCCACAGCAACAACAACAACGAATTTTTGGTGGAAGAATGAATTTTGCACAGTGTATAAAACTCTTGGAATTTTGAGTTTATATAGAGTAAATGAAAAGACTGTTGGAATTCCGCAATTAAAAGAAAGGTTTAATTCAGCCATTAACTCAGAAAATGACTGTTGCGAAATTAAAACAGCCATTAAATGAAATTATAGCTGTTGAGACATTAAACAGCGCTATTAAGGAGAATATGGCTGTTGGGGAAAAATAAAAACCGTAATGGGCCTTTCAAATTCTACCAAACAAGAGGGCTAAAAAATATGATGCAAAACTCGGGCACTCCGCGCGCGCACCTGTGAACCCCCCTGGGCAGGCTCGACGCCAGCGTACACACGCTATGGTTTTCCGGAACCGGCGCCCACATTTTCCATTCGGCTCAACCCGGTTTGGGCTCGGCCCCTTGCTTGGGCTCATGCGCACGCGAGCTACCCTCAAATCCTAGCCCATTAACAAGTCCAATAGTCCATTATTAAGAAGACTCTAATATACCCATACAAGTGTTATCTCACATCCAATGTGGGACTAAAGAACACTTTGAATTGAAGAAATAACCCAATATGTCCAACAATCCCCCACTAATTCAAAATTCAAAGGTAAGGATATAAGAATCCAAGATGAGAAAAATGATGTGAGATCGAATACGACAATTCAATACATTAGCAATGGTGACTTTCGGTCTATGAACCATTACTTAGGGAATGAAAGTGTGTTCTACAAAAAGTTGGTGAAACATATAGTTTCTATGAACCAATCCCCTTTATTGTAAAACATTGACTCACAACCCATATTGAATCATCAATGATTAGTTGCTTGCTCTTACGGGTTGGCGCGTTTCGGCCATGTGCCATACCTGGATTTTCATAAGTGCTTTAGCGAATGTACCCAAATTCACATAGGAAGCGACCCCACTTCCACACCCATATAGGTGGACCCATCGAGTGCGCTTGATGATTATGCACACCACCCAAGAAGGCTATGGTTTCCATTAAGAGCCATATGCTCATCCTCTCTCATCGTCGATAGCACTATCTACACCATAGGAAGGGACATAAACATAATGATAGTGCTCCTCATGATCAACAAGTGACTTGTTGTTACCCATATGAACCTACTTCATGAGATCATCAATCACATAGGTTGGGTTACTATCACTCTTGACCTATGTTTTAGGTATAAGTCCCATTCCCCTCGATGTACTTTCCACTAACTTCCTATTTAGTGGTTTTGTCAGAGGATCTACCAAATTCATCTCTGACCTCACATAATCAAGGGATACTATCCCATGATCTAGCAGCTGCCTCACAATCAAGTGTCTTAGGCGTATATGCCTACTCTTCTCATTAAAAACTTTATTTTTGGCTTTTGCAATTGCAGCTTGACTATCACAATGGATAGACACTGACGGTACCGGTTTTTCACAAATGGAAAGATCACCAAGAACGTTTTTAAGCCATTCGACTTCCCTACATGCCTTCTCCAAGGCAATAAACTCGGATTCTATAGTAGACCGAGCAATACAAGTTTGCTTGGATGATTTCCAAGGCACAACACCTCCACCAAGTGTAAAAACATAACCACTTGTGGATTTAAGCTCATCTGAATCAGAGATCCAGTTTGCATCAGTAAAACCTTCTAAAACTGATGGATCGCCACTAAAAAATAATCCATATTTAAGAGTTCCTTTCAAGTATCTCATAACTCTTGACAATGCATTCCAATGATCATTATTAGGATTTTGAGTGTAACGACTCAATCTACTAATAGCATATGCAATATCAGGGCAAGTACAATTCATCACATACATCAAGCTACCAATGATCTGAGCATATTTAATTTGTGAAACAGATTCACCAAATTTTTTTAGCTAAATGTAAACTAGCATCATATGGAGTAGATACAGGTTTTTGATCATGATATCCAAACTTTTCAAGCATCTTAATAACATAATGTTCTTGAGAAAGCATAATACCATTAGATGTCTTAGTTAACTTAATACCTAAGATCACATAAGCTTCACCCATGTCTTTCATATCAAACTTAGAAGACAAGAATGACTTTGTTGCATTTACTACATCTAGGTTGGTGCCGAGAATAATCATGTCATCAACATATAAACAAATAATAACACCAACATCATTATCAAACTTTGTGTAAATACATTTCTCAGCATCATTTATATGATAACCATTTGAAAGTAAAACAGAATCAAATTTATCATGACATTGTTTTGGAGCTTGTTTTAAACCATAAAGAGATTTAACAAGTTTGCATACTTTATGTTCATTTCCAGGAGTGATACAACCTTCAGGTTATTCCATATAAATCTCTTCTTCCAAATATCCATTCAAAAATGCAGCCTTTACATCCATTTGATGGATAACAAGACTATGTATAGATGCTAAAGCAACCAAGACACGAATAGAAGCTATCCTAGTGACAGGGGCAAAAGTATCAAAATAATCAATGTCTTTCTTTTGGTTGAAGCCTTTAGCAACTAATCTAGCTTTGAACTTGTCAATAGAACCATCTGGTTTGAACTTCCTCTTAAATATCCACTTGCAACCAATAGTTTTAGTTCCTGGGGGCAAGGTAACAAGTTCCCAAGTGTGGTTTGACATAATGGATTCTAATTCATTGTTGATTGCTTCTTTCCAAAATGTGGCATCAGAAGATGTGATGGCTTCATGGTATGTAAGAGGATCATTATCAATAAGAAAGTTAAAAAAGCCATCACCTAGATTTGTCTCCCTCCTAACTCTTTTACTCCTTCTTACTTCTATCTCATCATCATTATCATGTGAATGAACATCAGAAGTGTGCGATGATTGAGATGGAGAAGTCAATCTAACATTATCCATTTTCATTGGAAATATGTGCTCAAAGAAATCAGCATTCTTGGTTTCAACAATAGTGTTAGGCTCCATGATGTTTTGCTCACTTTTAACAACTAGGAATCTATATGAAGCACTATTTTGAGCATATCCAATAAACATGCCATCAAAGGTTTTAGTACCTAATTTTTTTTGCTTAGGTTCTGGTAAAAGTACTTTAGCTAGGCAACCCCACACTTTGTGGTAATTAATGTTAGGAGAGTGACCTACCCAAAGTTCATAAGGAGTCTTACATGATTTCTTATAGGGAATTCTATTCTGAATATGACAAGCAGAGAGAATAGCTTCTCCCCATAAGTTAAGAGGTGCACCTGAACTAATTAGCAAAGCATTCATCATCTCTTTTAAAGTCCTATTTTTTCTTTCTGCTATGCCATTTGATTCAGGTGAATAAGGAGGTGTAGTCTCATGAATAATCCCATGTTCTTCACAATACTCATTAAAAGATGTAAACTCCCCTCCTCTATCTGATCTAACCCTTTTTATTTTCTTATTAAGTTGATTCTCTACTTTAGTCTTATACTTCAAAAACATATCAAAAGCTTCATCTTTAGATCTAAGCAAATATACTTCAGTGTATCTAGAGAAGTCATCCACAAAAGTGATATATAATTTCTTACCACCTCTAGTTATATTTCTTTTCAAATCCCCAAGATCACTATGAATTAAAGCAAGTAATTCACTTTCTCTGTGTACAGATCTACATGTTTCCTTAGTGGCTTTTGATTCAACACAAATTTCACATTTATCATTAGAGGAAGATGAAGCATTCAGCAAACCAATTTCTTTCATTTTCTTAATGTATGAATAATTGACATGACCGAATCTAATGGTGCCAAATATCAAATGAGTCAATCAGGTAAGCAGATGAAGAGGAAGCATTATTATTCATGACATCAAGTACATTTAGAATGAAGAGACCTTGGTTACAATACCCTTTTCCCACAAACTGACCATTCTTGGTCATTACAATTTTATCAGACTCAAAAGTAACCTTAACCCCCACTTTTCCCAGAAGAGAGACAGAAACCAGATTCCAACGGATATCTGGGACATGGAGTACTTCGCTAAGCGAAAGGGTTTTTCCTGAGGTTAATTTGAGAAGAACCTTCCCTTTCCTGATTATGGGTGAGGGTCTTGAATCCCCCATGTACATATTCTCCTCACCAGAACTGATAGGAACATAGGAGGTAAAAGCTCCTCTATCAGCGCAGATATGCCGAGTTGCCCTGAATCAATTACCCAGTCCTTAGCATGTGCCATCATGTTAACCTCCGAGATCACCGCAGCAATAATATCTCCTTCTACCAAGTTTGCACTTGGTTTAGGAGTATCTTTTTGGAAGCGACATTGAGCTGCATAGTGTCCAGGTTTCTTGCAAATAAAACAGTCTCCTTTCTTCTTGAAAGTAGTGTGGTTTTGGCCCTTGTGAAATTTCTGATTAGGTTTGTGGTTGGGTCTAAATTTCTTGAAATGTTTCTTAGGATGTGAAGGAGGAAAGGAAGAATTAGCCTCAATAAGATTGGCTTTAGAAACAATTTCTTTAGCAGAATTGGTTTTCTTTTCCTCAATCCTAATATGAATAATCACATCTTCAAGAGAGATTTGTTTTCTTTTGTGTTTAAGACTGTTTTTATAATCTTTCCCAGATTCAGGAAGTTTTTCAATAAGAGAGCCAGCACAAAAGGATCAGGGAGAGTGATGTTTTCATTTTTAAGATCTTCTATGAGAACATGGAAGTCATGAATTTGGGAGGAGACAGTTTTATCTTCAGTCATAGAAAAATGAAGGAAGTTACCTATAGCAAATTTTTGAGTACCAGCATCTTCTAGGATATATTTCTTGTTGAGACTAGACCAAATATCAGAAGCAATCTTGGTGGGACAGTAGACATCAAATAGTTCATTGGACAGAGTATGAAGGATGGTATGTCTACAGATTTTGTTAGCATGGTCCCAGGCAGGAAAGTCTTTTTCATATGTTGGTTTAGGATCTATGAGTACGAAGGCAAAGCCAGTGACATCAAGAGTGCTAAATATTTTTTCTTGCCAACGCTTAAAGAATGAACCCGAAAACAGTTCGATTTTAGACGGATGAGGTAGATGTTTAGCAGTCACAATAGCAGCATCCATAATCTACTCTTAAGATTGTTGGATAAATTGCAGATTTTAAGAGGATGGTGATATTAAAACAGAGAATGAAGAGACTTATCGGTTTGCCGAGGCGTGCTAGGCACTGTCCTTAAGAGTAGATTTCCGCTCCTCAGAGGAAGAACTCGGTGCAGGTCAGGTCCAGTGGCTACCCTCCAGGATTCAACGACAACGGCCTTGTAAGTGTGCACTCACAATATAAGGCTCCAGCGAGCAGCAACAGATCTTCGATCTCGAACGAAGAGGAAGATGACAGTCTACAGCAACAAGGGATCTGCAGAGGGAGAGGATCTGTTCGGGTTTGTGGAGGCAGAGGCGAACAGAACAGAGCCATAACAACAGCAGCAACGAATTTTTGGTGGAAGAATGAATTTTGCGCAGTGTATAAAACTCTTGGAATTTTGAGTTTATATAGAGCAAATGAAAAGACTGTTGGAATTCCGCAATTAAAAGAAAGGCCCCCTGCGCAGGTGCGATGCCAGCACACACACGCTAAGGTTTTTTGGATCCGACGCCCACATTTTCCATTCGGCTCAACCCGCTTTGGGCTCGGCCCCTTGCTTGGGCTCATGCGCATGCAAGCTACCCCAAATCCTAGCCCATTAACAAGTCCAATAGCCCATTATCAAGAAGACTCTAATATACCCATTCAAGTGTTATCTCCCATCAAATGTGGGACTAAAGAACACTTTGAATTGAAGAAATAACCCAATATGTCCAACACTTTTTGTGCTTTTTTTGCAAAGATTAAAAAAAATTTGATTCTGTCCACGCTTCTATCCTTTTCTAATTTGATTAGAATCCCTAGTGACATTTCATTACAATATGCAAGCCAGTAGTAAGGAAGGGATCGGTATCGATGTCATAGATGTACTCCAATGGCGGTGTTTGTCATGGTGCCCACCAGCCAAAATGTCAAAGAGGTGAGAAGTTGAAATTTGCTTTGAGCCGTGCTATCTGCACCCAATAAGTTGCGGTGCAGTCATGGAATACGATATGAATGGCCGTGAAGCAGCCGCTGTGAAAGTGTGACCGCATTCAAATCAAATAAACAATTTGTGAATGGACAACTCGCAATGTGAATTGATGGGTGTAGTACCCACTGTTGCTTGATGGCCCGCTTGTGAATGCACCATCAAATGACCATTGACAAAAAAAGACAACTCTCTCAATCGTCTGTTTGCCCGTGGAGCCAAGTACAGAGCATCTCTTAGTCTCTCTCATCTCTCTCTCCTCCTTGAAGGGAAGAAACAGAGCAACTGGCGTCTCTCCATCGTCTATGCTTCCCAGCTCCGATGCCACCCACTCAGCACAAGGCCGCCACACTCGCCGAGCATGCCGACGAAGGCCCTCGAATGGAGGTGGTTGCTGTCCATGGTGCGGCGATGGTGGCGATGCATGTAGAGGCCTATGAAGCGGTGGTGGATGCCTGGGACGATTAGGAATTCTGCGTGGTGGCAGGGCTACATTAGGATGGTGAGCATGCCACACGTGGGGGTGGATATCTGTAAGGGGGGCGGTTGATGCCCATGTGAGGGCGGTAGGTGCATCGGCTGTGCAAGTGGTGTCGGTGTCCACCTACGCATATTAACGTGAATCCACCCGCGCATTAAGTGTGACTTGCTCATGCTTAGAAGCATGGTTCTAATTTATAAATATGATATTTATGGTAGTGTAGGGAATCAACCAATTTGGACTGGATTAATTCTTGATATAAGAGATTTAGTGCATCTGCATTTGTTATGCTTTTTATTCAAGATCACTGAGATATCGGGCTGTCATCCATTGATATTTGTATATTCTGATTAAAATGAAATAATGAAATATGAGAGGAAACAAAACTAAAAACAACACCATGTTATCAAACATTTAATGTATGGGTAGGTGCATGCTCTGAAACAGACTAATGCTTGGTCGTCGGTGTACCGCAGAGAACGTAGAGAGAATGAGGCATCTTGTTTGCATTGGTGATGCATCATGGGGAGACACAGGTCGTGACAATGGTGGGTCTGTTTGCCCGTGACAACGATTGTCAACTTCTTTTTGCCAAGTCACATCCGCCAAAAAAGCTGGCAAACACGTGAAGTCTTGCATGTGAGGCATCATCTATCTATAGAGGCAAACTCGTGAGAATTGCATGTGAGGCAACTCTTTGTTTTCATCAGCTGCTGCTTGTGAGACAAGTGCAATCCATACTCTTCCGACCACCACCTTCATCCGACGAGCCCGAGCACATGCCACAAGCCCCTCTGTGTCCTCCGCCTCCGTGCCGCTTGTGATTGTCAACATTACCTCCGGCCATCTAAATCGGCAACGAGCCCGTAACAAGCCTCCTGCGTTTATATTTCATATATTTGCGCACGTTTTCTTCCATGTTTTCCCATTATTTACCGCCGTCTTATATTCATTTTCTCTTATTTTCTTGTTTTCTTTCACTTTTCCGTGTTTTTGTATATTTACAGGAATTTACTGGCTTAGGGGACATAAAACGATGATATCATGAGTCTCGGAGCAACGGGAGGAGTCACGCATGATCCAGGGGGTCAAACGACGAAGATCACATCTTTCAGCCCCTCACCCGATCGGTTGGCCACTTTCAACCGATCGGGTGATGCACGCGTGCACCACCCGGACACTTGCTGGAGCGGTCAAGAAGTCACCCGGTCGGTTCAGAGACCGGTTCAAACGCCCCAACTCTCTGTCATTTGGGCTGAATTCCAACCGATCGGGTGAATCATTTATAATAGAAAATGGGGAGGTGTGCATCGACACAAAAAGTGAAAACACGAAAAACAAATGAGCGAAACTAAAAAATAAAGAAAAAGAAACACTCAAATAAAAGATATAAAACACGACAAAAGAACACCTCGACATAGACACACAACAACGACACGCGAAAACATGCACACAAATCGATTTCCCCCAAGCTGAACATGACAATGCCAGCGAAATGATATGATCAATGTGATGCAGAAATATGCAAGGGGAAGATCAGAAAAGAAAAGAAAGAAATCAAAATGCAGGAGAGACGGTGTGCTCATTCTCCTCGAAAGAGGATGAGGGTGAAATGATAGAAGGGCACGACATGAAGGGTTATTAAGATGCAAAAGAAAATCCTAGATACGCTCCCCTCGCTAATGAGAGGAGACGAGATTATTCAAATCTAAACTAGAAAGCGATAAATTTTTACACTACTGGATTAGGATACACCTGAGCATAGGCGGATCCAAGATCTGAAGTGGGACAGGTAGCTGCTCTAACTGCTTCTTCTGTGGCTTCGCCAGAAGCACTGTGCCACGTGTGCCAATGGACCCAAGCAATGCACCTCCAAGCATCCTTAGTAGGTGTCCACCTATGACCTGCAGATGACAAGGTGCATTAGTCCATGGCAAGAAATTATTTCCCAAAATAAATGTATCCCAGATATAATCGTCAACATAAGATGGCAGAATAGTAAACGGGTGACGAATACTCCCTGAGAATGGGTCGCTATCCTCTGTACTAGTGACGACCAAATCCTTGCTTTCCATGAGAAGTGGCTCTCCAGGTGGTGACACACCGTAGCATACCTCAAGGGAGATAGATCATGTGTCCTGCGAGAGATATGGTGTGTCAAATATATATGAGTCTAAAGAAATAGGAAGTGAAAAGCGAGACTCAAAAGTGGAGTGAGAGTGAGTATGAAAATCTCCCTGAATAGGGGCAATATGCTCAAGTAGATGCTCAGCCGTAGAAGAAGTGGAGAGCGACGGTAAAGGTAGATGTGACTCGGGCTCCATGGAGTGGACCATCGTATCCAATCCCTCATGCACATCCTCCTCGATGATATGCTCATACTCCACCATCTGCCCGATGTCCTGAATGACATCCTCATGGTTGACCACCGACCAAGGAGGAAGCTGTGACAGAGATGGCTGTGGAGGTGGATATGGAGCGGACCCCTCGTATGTGGTCATCGTGTCCTCGTCCTCACGCACATCCTCCTCGCCCTTATGCATAAGCTCTGTAAACTCCTCGGTCCTCTCATAGGACTCATATGGGGTATCTAAATCAAGACAAGAAGTCTCTCCCACAGATCCTAGAGAAATCTCCCCATCCTCACTATCATCATCAAAAAATGCTTCGTCATCCAAGTGGTAGTGATGGAAAAATGGGGGATCGGCATGAGATGTGTCTATGGTGGCCAACGGCACGATAGTCTCAACCATGAAAGTAGGTATATCCTCTCCTTCATCCCCTCTCCTCGGTATAGGCTCGATGATTGGTACCATCAAGTTTCGTAATGTTTGGCCTTGGTTAAACATGGCACTTTCAAGGAGAGACACGAGATTTGATTCTTCTTGTGTTGGTGGAGGGATATAAGGTTAAGAAAATGGATGGTAGGTGTTTGGGCTAAGGTTGTGGGAAAATGTTTGGCCTTGGTGTAGGGGGAGGCTCTCGAGCGTAAATGGGCAATCATAATACACATGCCCCGCCATCCCACAAGTCTCACAAACCACAACCGAAAAGGATTGTATCCTCCCATCTGAGCATCGAAATTTGATCTCCACATGGTTACACCAAAGATACCTGGACAACAAAAATAAGAAACCTAGATAGGAGCGTCAATAGTACAAGAAAATAACAAAAAGATAATATAATAGTGGGGGAAAAATTTCTTGGTTATTGAATATATTTTTTTAAAAAAGAAATTTTTTTTTGTGTTTTTATGCGTAGTCTAACGAACCCAAGCTAAGCTAATATCAAATCGAACGCCTCCCCGGCAACGGGGCCAAAAACTTGACCGGCGCCCCGTTTACGGTTTGGACGCGGTGTCGTTTTACCGCAAGTGCACGGTTAGTGTAGGGTGCGGGTTTATCGAACTCAGGGAGGTGGATGGCTTGAATGGCTACTAGCCTCGCCTAGGTTGTGTGCTAGCTACGCGGATGATATGGGTGGAAGTGTAGAAATAAAAGAAAGAAATGAAAAAGACACGAAATGAATCCCCGCAAACACGGGCTAGAGCACTCATGACACTTGGCATTTGACTTGACCCAGGGTGAGACATTGCCTCGAAAGGTGGTACCTAGCGTCCATGGCCCGATATTCCGGTCGGTGCCAAGTACGCTAGGCCTACCCGGTTTCGGACGGTGGGCATTCCCATGTCCATTAACACCTTCTGCAACCGGGAGCATTAAGGCCACAATGATAACTCCCAACATTTCGTCCAAGCCGTTCCCACGCGCGAGGACTCGATGTCTACGCTAGGGGCGTGAGCTATGGCTAGGTAGTCAACCGCCAAGTTTATTCTTCCTTGGCCCGATGGTCAGAGGCGGTCTTTCTCCCGCCAAAGACAATGAAACACCTCCGCGTAACCCTAATGGCCAAATAGGTCGAATGTGATTTCTAGCAATACATCGAAGCAGATCTTGACTAGACAAGACACCGGACCCCAATCCCCAACACAACTAGTGTGTTGCCATACGAATTGGACTCAGATTGCTAGAAATTCCCATTGACACATTTCATCGAACACATACCATGCAATCAAGCCAAATGTAAATTTCCAAGCATCAATCCTACCCTAACCAGTATTAGGGTTCATCAATACTACTCCATGATGAAAAACATATAAACAAACAACACAAAAGACATACAAACATTCATCATGAAGCAAAACAAATACAACACAAAATAATGGAAAACAAGAGAAAGAAATACTTATCTTGAGTTTGAACCTTCAATCCAATACAAGATTTATTAACCAAAAACCTAATCTAAACTAATCTAAATCTCACAAGAGAAAGGGGCAAAAAGCCCTAGAAAAACTGAAGAACAACTCCTTTCAGTCGGCCAACCTCGTGTATTTATAGCTCCACTTCGAAACCCTAATGGTTCGGGTCCAAACCCGCAGAAAAGACGCCACCCGATCGATTGATGAGTCAACCGATCGGGTGAGAGCTTCGAAGATCTTCAACCAGGCGCTGAGGCGAGCGGGTGGCGCGACCGGGTCGTTGTTTGAGGAACTGCAGCTACAGATGAACCGATCGGGTGATATGTCACCCGATCGGTTGGAATTATGCTCCATTTGGCTGAGAGCTCTGTCTGATTCAAACGGTCGACGAATCAGTCAGTCGAGCTGTCCGGGTCGTCTCTTGGAAAATTCCACTACAGGTGAACCGATCGGGTGATAAGTCACCCGATCAGTTGGTATTCAGCCCAAATGACAGAGAGTTGGGGCGTTTGAACCGGTCTCTGAACCGACCGGGTGACTTCTTGGCCGCTCCAGCAAGTGTCCGGGGGGTGCACGCGTGCATCACCCGATCGGTTGAAAGTGGCCAACCGGTCGGGTGAGGGGCTGAAAGATGTGATCTTCGTCGTTTGACCCCCTGGATCATGCGTGACTCCTCCTGTTGCTCCGGGGACTCATGATATCATCGTTTTATGTCCCCTAAGCCAGTAAATTCCTGCAAATATACAAAAACACGGAAAAGTGAAAGAAAACAAGAAAATACGAGAAAATGAATATAAGACGGCAGTAAATAACGGGAAAACATGGAAGAAAACGTGTGCAAATATATGAAATATAAACGCATGTCACCTCACATCTCATTCCTCCGACGAGCCATCCAAGCAGCTCGTTGCCGCCTTCGCAGCCGCCGCCTTCGCAGCCGGCAATAAAATTCACTTGGTTTCTTCTCATTGCTCCGAGCTTGGTAAGATGTTGTCATTGATTTATGTGTATTTTCAAGTTCTTCTCTCTTTTGCCTCTATTTGCTTGGCCTGAAGATGGATCCTCTGTTGGGTGTTGATGGGGTTTCACCTGGCATCTTGAAAGAGTTCGGCTTCCTCTGTTGGGTATTGATATATGCATGATATTACACTTGTGTAGTTCATTTTTGTTGATATAAATGAATGATATCATGTTGTTTCTACAAAGTTTATTGAGCTTTAACAGCATGTATATAACATACTTATTATTGCAGGCTCAACATTTGGAATATAATTAACCCTTCATTATACATTTACATAGGCATTGCTTGTGGATGAGCAGGGCCTAACTGAATTAAACATTTATAGCACAAATAAACTATTGGATGATGGTATGTGCATGCATCTTTATCACAAGAACAGTATATATATATCATCTTAAACCTATTACTATCAAATGAGTCACATGTTCAAATGACATTTAAATCAAACAAAAAATTAACTTTTTTACTTCCAATTATAAATCATTTATAATAGTGGCTAGTAGTTAATGTTTGCGGTTTCATATGAATCCGCATGGCTCGTATCGGTGTGCTCGAATCTGATACAATGCTAACGATGTGTTTGCTCTGCTGGTTGGAGTGTCTTGTTGGTGTCGTGATGGCTATAGGTTCGAGGGGTCCGGGTTAGCTCCTTTAGGTGTTGGACCGTTTGATGGTCCGACGCAAGGATAAGCGTCCGATCAAAAAACTACATTAAAATATTAGTAACTTGATTAGGCAGTTAATTATACAGCTGTTTATGAGAGAGATGGTTTGTAACAGTTTTGCAAATGCAACCCTGTGGACATGTAAACAACCGGATGCATCCACGCCACACTCAACCCGTAAGGTTTTGCAAATGCACCACTTGATTTAAGTAACAGTTTTGCAAATGCAACCATCTTTATATAAATTGTTTTCAATCACACTATGGAAACAAATTTTTTTATTTATCTATTTATTTAAGAGGGGAGCTCTCTTAGGCTTATGTTTCTTTTCAAGTGTTTTCTGTGATGGCCTCAGGTTTATTTTTAGTCTCAAGTATAGCTGCATATGCAAAGATAATAATTTTCAAAACCAATCATTTTGAAGAATTATTTTTGTTTAATTCCAGCATGAACACAACCCAACAACTTATATTAAAATTAGGTTTTGTCTATATGGAGCACATGATGTTTAAAAATATGTATGCTTAATACGTGAAAAAAGACATGCAAAAGCAGGCGGAGTGATTCAAAAAATCATGATGGAAGGAGGCAAACATGAAAAATGAGTATTATTACGTGGTGTATTTGCAACAGCTTGCAGGTTGAGTGTGACATGGAGGCATCCGGTCGGTTACCGGTCCACGGTAACACTCAAGTTAGCATAGAGGGTTGCATTTGCAAAACGGTTACAAATCATCTCTCTCATTAACTACTGTATAATTAACTGCATAATAAAGCTGCAAAAAAATTCAAAGCGGTTTTTTTGATCGTACGCTTCTCCTTGTGTTGGACCATCAAACGGTCCAACGCCTGAAGGAGCTAACCTGAACCCATGTTCGAGACATGCATGAGCCATTTTAATTTTTTAACGATTATAATTAATGTTTTAACTATGAGACGACTATTTTGACCGGGTCCGGAGGAGCCAAGTCAACCACGACCAGTCAACCAGCCAAACTACGGCCTCGGGCTCCGGCCCAAGGATCTTACGGGCGGGTCGCGTTTCTCCACCCACGACGAAGGCCCAAGAGATTGCCCACTTCTGTAGTGGAGGAAATCGGGGCCCAAATCGAGGGAGCCTTCGCCAAATATGGCAGCCGCCCCGTGCCATCATGATCTGCCAACTATGGCAGCCACCTTCATGGCTCGTCAAATATGGCAACCGACTTCATGGTCATGACTCTCCAATGATGGCGGCCACTTTCAATGTCATCACTCCACCTTCATGGCATTTATCCCTCCATAAAGCATGGCAATTATTGGGGTCAACATTCCCCATTAGCACGACCTCATCAATATCGACCATGATGTCTCATCATGGCCCATTACTATGGGACTCGCCTATATGAAGAGGGGGGAGGCATCATCACCAGAAGGGGCTTCGCGATCGAGAACAACGGTATCGCATACAAACACTTTTACTCCTTCTTCCACCTCAATATTTCTCCTTCATAACTCGGCCCGAGGATCGGGTATCGGTCTCTCCGCGAGCCATACTCGATCCCACCGAGCCCTTACACAGATCCGTTCTGACTTAGGCATCGGAGGGGAATTGGTCGGAACCAAGGTCCGACCCCCCTGACGAGCTCTATCGTCTATTCAGGTCCAGGAGATCCTATGGCGCCGAGGCTACCCCTTCGCGCCATCACAGCTGGAGCCGAGTTCCCTCGTCCCCGAGCCCGTTCGCCTCCACCACGATGAGGACGTCGCTCCACCGAGGCTACCCCTCGCCGAGCCAGCGCGAGGATCCGCGCGTCTCTCACCGAGCGACTCCGCCTTCAACCGATCCCTGAGGTTATCGTCCCGCCGAGGCTACCCCTCGGCGCACTAAAGAAGACGTTAGATCCAAGTGCCGAGGCTTCCCCTCAGCTCCACGCTGGCCACGCATCAAGCGAGACGACCGAGGCTACCCCTCGTCGTCCGACCGTCCGAGGCCGAGCACCTCACACCGGGCCGAGGATTCCCCTCAGCCCCCCAGAGGCCGAGGATCCAGACCCAGCCCAGCTGACGTGCTCTACGTCGACTACATCTCCGATTCGCGTCGCGTCTACACGCGCTCGACGCACCCAAGGGACCTTAATCGGCCCCTAACCACGTTGATCGGGCAGTCCACGGTCAACGATACTGTAGTGAGAAAACACTCTGAAACATCTGGCGCCGTCTGTGGGAACGAGTCAACACCTACATGAATACACACGACGATGGCTCATTCTACCATCTCTTTCTCTATTTTTAAGAAGGATTACTATACCTGACTAAGCTAACATTTCATCGACAAATGCGTCAGCGTATTCAATCAGCCTCTCTTCCACTTTATGTTTACTAAAGTGAACAGGCATACATGTGCTCACGGACCCCCACAAGTTGATCAAAATGTGAAGATCTCTCGATGAATACACCGCCGCCTAATCGATGACGGCCTTCGGTGGGATCCGGGCGACCGACGCCCACCTCTCGATCTCCGGCGACTTCGTCACCATCAGCGCTACCTATAGCGTCCCTCTGAATCTCATTTTGATCCCAAAAATATTTTACCACATAATATCCTTCGACTTAATCATTGGGACTAATGTGTTTCTTTAAAATTGTTCATTCCTTGGGACAGGAGAAATAAATCAACTCACTGGATGGTTTGGCCAAACACACTGTTCAATTGATCAGCATCCCCCGGGAGAAGGGTCCTTATGATCGGAAGGCTCGTATGCCATAGCTCGCTCATCGGAATTTCTCCAGGAACCGAGCTCGAGCCTCGAAGAGTCGATGGCAGCTCACGCGACCTACCTTTGGGTCGACACCGTCCTACCGACCAAGAAGTCCATCGACGACGACCATCTCCGACAGAGGGCAGAGCTTCCCGCCGTCGATTCGAATGGAAACGAAGCTCCACACCGAAGATCCAGCGGAGGAGGAAGCTTTTCAGCAGTGGAGGCATTCCAAGGAATCGTGTCGGCGATGGAAGAAAAGCCTCCATGCGAGACAACATTGATCATTTGCAAACAAGGGCTCTGCCATTTGCATCGATCTGAGCACGGCTCCATCATTGGCATCGCTCGGTGAGGAAGGTCCATCGGAGAATCAGTCCATCGTTCGACTTGAGCAGCCGCGCTGCATCGGAGAGCGACCTGAAGCAGCCGTGTCCCATTCGGTCTCAATCCAGGCTACCGGAGGATGATCCGAGATTCTGATCGCCATTCGACTTTCACCGGGGTTCGACCCAAGCATCTAAGCTTGAGTTTGTCCTGGAACTAGGTCGCCATCAGATCCGGTGCAACTTCCGACCAAGAGCGATGGATCAGGCTCCTCTTGCACCAATCGACGGGGATCAACACACCCCGAGCGACGATCGAACACCAGAGGAGATCGTCGATCGGTCGATCGACTCCGAGGGAGCTCCGATCCATCTCAAACGACCTAACTACACTGCAAATCCATCGACGGAGTTCCCATCGCTACCTAGCGAAGGAGGATAATCCAGGTCGAGGTGTTCTTTGACGAAGATCAAACCGCCCCTGCCCTGTTTGACGGATATTAGAGCACCATGCCTCGGTCCCACGTTCTCTTCGACGAAGCAACCCTAGGCGGCGCACCCTCTCCGACGAAGCAGCCCCTGAAGCTCAGCCGCGCCAGAGTGGATCAAGTCGAGTCGCCGATCCACCCCAGGTCAGAGAAGGCAGCCACGACCTACAGAGCATGTCTGCCCAACGCTCCTGGTTTCGTCGACCATCGCTCAGAATCTCGTCATGCCTAATGCAAGGGTCGACGATGTCAGGCATCCCTCTTCGATAGAGACGCAGCCTCGTGGGAGTTCCGTCCGTTCCTATCTTCCTCCGGCTGGTGGAGAGGGGTCCGACTCCACTCAAGCTAAACTCGCCTGAGCCCCGTCGTTTGAGATCAAGAGGATGCACCGCACATCAACCCAATCGAGTTTCCTTTGGGCATTATCCAAGACTCTGATCCAACATCGTCAACCTGATGGGCAGATCAGCATTCGATCCAAACTCTGGGCTTCATCGGAGCTCGATCAGGGGCTACAGTCCGAATAGTCAACGATTCAGGCTCCCGAGCGATCAAGCTAAGATTCAATCAAGGGCTCCCGTCCGACACCAACGACAGGATGAATCGTCTCTGTCCCTTGCATGTCACTACCGACATTCTCGGCGAGCCACCCCTCTCAGGTATGTGGCCTTGCCAGAGCCCCTTGCTACCAAACCGGGCACCCGAGGCTCCGGGCTGACCACGCCGAGCTGTTTGTACCAAAACTCTTGCCAGTCGAGGGACAAGCTAGAGGCCTAACTCAGCCGCAGCTGGGCTACCCAACAAAGCTCCCATTTTCCGAGTGATCGCCAGGCTTCTCTCAACTAGTTCGAGGGATCGGAGGAAGGAGAACTTGATCGACTCCCATCTTCGACACCTGACAAATTAAGCTGCCCCATGCCAAGCTAGAGACATGCACCGAGCCTGTTACACCAAGTCATCTCCAACCCCTTGCGTGCAGTCCGTTCGACAAAACCATTTGGAAGTTCGACCAACTAGGGGCGCGTACAACTGTGAAGGCTATACTTGGCATCGGTCGATGCCGACGCAAGCTCAACCATTGGGTCCGGACTCCATTGACATCATCTCTCAAATCTCGGTGATCTATGGAGGTGAGGCCTCGTATCAACCGTCGTCGCCTCTGGACATGAACCTCTGCCTCTAGCGTGCCGACAATACCGTAGCTGCAAGCTATGCGATGATGGCCAAGATCTGGTTGGGATAGGTCGAGCGTCGCCGCAAGCTCTGCAACAAGGGGGGCTCTTGCAAGAATCGGGCATCTAAAGGCTTCGAGACCGCAAGTGCTCACTCCTGGAAGCACAGAAAGAATGGCGAAGAAACGGAACTCAAATTTGGGTTTATTTTTCAGATAAGTCTCTGATTACAAATCTCCACACTTTATACGCTTTTACCAGCTAATTGCTGTCACCACAGCTTCTCGGTCTTTATTATTTCAACTGAAATTAGTTGGCTAGGTGAATGGATCTACCGTGCCCTCGACCAAGAAGAAGGGATAGGGGTGACAAAGAACGAGGAGTCGCTACCTCGCAGGGGCTCGGTCTGACCCCAACTTGGCTTTCACTGATCACCCCGCTACCATCTTCGGCCGCTGTCTTACTGTCCCACACGTCGTCACCGAGGCGACCACCAAAAACACGAAGCCCAAAGCAGGCTGCTCACCACCAAGTTACACCCGCCGAGCTGAGGGGTCATCGTTCCACCCCGCCTCTATTCGAGCTGACTGATCGTCCAACCTGGAACTCGAAGGCCATGCCATCGTTGTCCATCCACTAGAGCGCGATAACGGCTGCGATGTCTACCGGCGATGGCTCCACATCAAAGACCAAACCGACATCACCTCTCACTCGACGTGAGCCGTGCTTCTCGACGCAATTCCGGCGATCTCACTTGAGCAACATTCAAGAGTCAAAGCGTCAGGTCCCAACCTTGGGGCCCCTCGCACTTACAGTTCTATTGAAAATGAGCAACTTCAGCAGAAAAATGCTCGAGGACCTTCCCAGTGCACTACTTGTTCCACGTCGTCGTCGACTCCATCTCCGACTCCTCCCGCTTCATGAACCACGACGAGTGGATGCTGCTCAGCGGCATCATTAAGAACGGGAACAACAGCGTCATAAAGCACAAAGCACCATGTCATCATCAGTCAAGGGGACAGATTCATTGCTCTGGACAACCCGAACGCCAAAGAGACTTGTCTCCGTCCGAGCCCATTTTCTCAGAAGTGGGCGACCTCACGGAGCTTGAGAGGCGGCAAATCAGGCCGAGCTTAGAGAGTTATGCCCACTCCAGTTTGCCGAGAAGATTCCCGATGCTCAGCCAAACCACCGTACGAACTTCCTGGAGCTCCTCGAGCACACTCCTAGGAGCTTGATTATTGGTGGTCCCCGGGACTATCGGCCGCCCTCCCCGACTTCTTGGGATGGGGCGGTTCATCGACAATGTACACGGTTCATCGCAAAAGTTTGGCACAGGAATCACATCCAATGAAAGCGGTATACCGACAATATGCTCGCTGGCGCAACGCTCACCAAGGATCTCTCAACAGAGAACTTCGGCGGGTACCTGACGCATATCTTGTTGGCGACGGGGCCAAGGAAGTGGCTCATGCCGCCCATCTATTTGAGCGGTAATTAAAAAGGATACGTGTGTGCTGTAAAGGGAAGAGGCGGCCAGAGGAGTCCGGAAGGAAGCTCGGCCCAGTCTCCAGACGTCATCCAAGAGTACGAGCATCTGTCGCCATCCTCGACCACCTCAGTTCAAGCTTGTGAGCCGCCGACTCGACCAAGCAGCTCCGTGGCTGAGCTTGCGGAACCGCCTTCGTCCGAACTCGAGACCTCTGAGCGGCTCTACCGAGCTCCCAGGCCCTTGCCGAGCTCCTTTTGTCCACATCCTTGTCAAATCTTCGCCGACCCCGCTTCCCAGGAGCAAGCAGAGCTGTCGACCAAGACTTGCCGAGGACCCTTGCCATTGTTCCAGCTCGTTGTTTCTCTCAACAGTAGCTCGAGGGCCATGTCAGTGACCACATCGCCGACGCCGGATCTTTGACCAGCTCAAAGACGAGTTGTCGGCCATACTAAGCCTCTTTGCAAGCCGGGCCAAAGCTCCACCATCCGAGTTTGAGCATCCAGACCACTCCTCCGACCATGGCCGAGCCGATCTGGCCGAAGCACCACCGTTCGGGTTCGAGCGTTCACCACTCCTCCGACCGTGGCTGAGCCGATCTGGCCGAAGCACCCCCGTCCAAGTTCAAGCATCCAAATCGCTCCTCCGACCGAGCTACTGGATCCCCGCTTGCCGAACAACTCCTGCATCCGCCCGAGCTAGGCGAAGTAGTTGCAAAGCGTCACCATGGAATCTTCGAAGGTCTTCGCAAGGTCCCCACTCCTTCGTCGGCCATAAGTCGAGGGACAACTCCCCTCACCACCGAACGAATGAGATCGATCGTAAGGCTGGGGACAACTCCCCCCGCAGATCGACCGACTCCTTCGTCGGCCGTAAGTCGAGGGGCAACTCCCCTCGCCACCGAACGAACGAAATCGATCGTAAGGCTGGTGGCAACTCCCCCCGCAGATCGACCCACTCCTTCGTCTGCCGTAAGTCGAGGGGCAACCCCCCTCGCCACCGAACGAACGAAATCGATCGTAAGGCTGGGGGCAACTCCCCCAGCAGATCGACCCACTCCTTCGTCGGCCGTAAGTCGAGGGGCAACTCCCATCGCCACTGAACGAACGAGATAGATCGTAAGGCTGGGGGCAACTCCCCCCGCAGATCGACCCACTCCTTCGTCGACCGTAAGACGAGGGGCAACTCCCCTCGCCACCGAACGAACGAGATCGATTGTAAGGCTGGGGGCAACTCCCCCAGCAAATCTACCCACTCCGTCGTCGGCCGTAAGTCGAGGGGCGACTCACCTCGCAACCGAACGAATCTCGGACCGACGATCTATCGTCACTAGCCAACTCCACAGGACCGACCAAATTCTACAGAAAGAGCAACTTCTTCCCCATTATACTACATCTCCCGACCTCCACCTCAACAATGGTAGAGCTCAGAAGATGGTGGCAATTGATACGACTATTTTGACCGGGTCCGGAGGAGCCAAGTCAACCACGACCAGTCAGCCAGCCAAACTACGGCCTCGGGCTCCGGCCCAAGGATCTTACGGGCGGGTCACGTTTCTCCACCCACGACGAAGGCCCAAGAGATTGCCCACTTCTGTAGTGGAGGAAATCGGGGCCCAAATCGAGGGAGCCTTCGCCAAATATGGCAGCCGCCCCGTGCCATCATGATCCGCCAATTATGGCAGCCACCTTCATGGCTTGCCAAATATGGCAACCGACTTCATGGCCATGACTCTCCAATGATGGAGGCCACTTTCAATGCCATCACTCCACCTTCATGGCATTTATCCCTCCATAAAGCATGGCAATTATTGGGGTCAACATTCCCCATTAGCACGACCTCATCAATATCGACCATGATGTCTCATCATGACCCATTACTATGGGACTCGCCTATATGAAGAGGGGGGAGGCATCATAACCAGAAGGGGCTTCGCGATCGAGAACAACGGTATCGCATACAAACACTTTTACTCCTTCTTCCACCTCAATATTTCTCCTCCATAACTCGGCCCGAGGATCGGGTATCGGTCTCTCCGCGAGCCATACTCGATCCCACCGAGCCCTTACACAGATCCGTTCTGACTTAGGCATCGGAGGGGAATTGGTCGGAACCAAGGTCCGACCCCCCTGACGAGCTCTATCGTCTATTCAGGTCCAGGAGATCCTATGGCGCCGAGGCTACCCCTCCGCGCCATCACAGCTGGAGCCGAGTTCCCTCGTCCCCGAGCCCGTTCGCCTCCACCACGACGAGGACGTCGCTCCGCCGAGGCTACCCCTCGCCAAGCCGGCGCGAGGATCCGCGCGTCTCTCACCGAGCGACTCCGCCTTCAACCGATCCCTGAGGTTATCATCCCACCGAGGCTACCCCCTCGGCGCACTAAAGAAGACGTTAGATCCAAGTGCCGAGGCTTCCCCTCAGCTCCACGCTGGCCGCGCATCAAGCGAGACGACCGAGGCTACCCCTCGTTGTCCGACCGTCCGAGGCCGAGCACCTCACATCGGGCCGAGGCTTCCCCTCAGCCCCCAGAGGCCGAGGATCCAGACCCGGCCCAGCTGACGTGCTCTGCGTCGACTACATCTCCGATTCGCGTCGCGTCTACACGCGCTCGACGCACCCAAGGGACCCTAATCGGCCCCTTGACCACGTTGACCGGGCAGTCCACGGTCAACGATACTGTAGTGAGAAAACACTCTGAAACAAACTAAAAATTAATGTTTAAACTAATTTAATTTTAATTTTGGACTTGCTACTTTTGCACATGCTATACTATGTTGATGTAGTTTCTATTTTAACTTGTCAATGTCTTTAACTTTCCATGGATGGTAGAAAGAGATCTGACAGGTGGAGAGCCGATGATCGATTTTTAAGCTTACTTTCCTTTCCATTTTCTAATTTCCAGTCTTTTGAATGCATGATTTTGTAAATATCAAGGGGAAATGAGAAATATTTATCACAAGTTAAATTATTATAACTAGATACACAAGCATACTCAATAAACTATGTTTTTGTCACGCCCCGCTGCCCAAAATAGGGAGGGTCGGCGTGACAAGCCGCGGTATTAGAGTACCAAGCGCTAAAGTACACACCAAAGTCACGCAGGCCACTGCAAACGCTGAGGAAACACAGGCAGTAAGGTAAAATACGACGAACAGAACATCCAAGAGTCACAGAGCACCGCTACTACATGGCCAATACCGCACAAGTCCACTGTACAACCCCAACAGCAAAAGCTCCCACAAAAGTACAACTCAACCCTACGGGGTACAAAGGGAACAGGGGTACTACACTACGTTCATCACACACACACAACCCAAGACTACACCACGCGACCCACACTGACCATACACTACGGACCCTGCTGAGACGAGCTGCCCTCCGGGGTCTCCACTCCCGAGCCCGCCGCCAGAGAACCAGTGCCTGGACCTGTAGGGGGGAGGACACATCACAGCGTGCCCAGTAGGAACTCCACAACTCTACTACTCTAATCATAGTGCACAACAAGGAATCACAACAAAGGAAAAGGCATCACATTCCAGAGTTACTGTTTTTTTTCTTTTTAGGTTAGTTTTCATGCATGAATTCGAAACCTCAGTAACGGGTCAGACATCGGGGACTGGACCTCACTCGGTAAGGTGGGTGGAATGCTACAACTTCCCGAGACAAGCTCTTACGAAAGAAGCCGTTCACCAACACAACCAACTCAACCACAACCGCACCAACTCCCCGCCGCTGAGGGCTCGTCAGGAGTGGTCCACAACCCAGCAGTCCATCCCCGCATGTCCACTCGTTACCTTGGTTTCCCCCAACCCTCCTAGGGTCCTCACCCACTTCGAGTGGAACAAGATATCCCTAGGTTATCTTTTAGCTAATCATTAATCCTAGGGTATTGAGCATGTAAAATGACGTATGTAAATGATGTCCAAATTCATTCTTTTCATCAAGATATTCACAACAAACTAGCATGCTCTATAAGCCATGTATCATAACCTCATTGATCATATACAATTCCTCGTGGGTAATACATGTCACACAATTAACAATGCCATTTTCCAAGTTTCTTCAATCTTAAGTTCATTCAGGCATTTTTAACAAACATATAATGAGCGCCACATAAATGAAGAGAATCATGTCACCAATTTTTGTAACAAATAGCATAACTAATCTTACATACATGCATCAACATCATTCATGCATTTGGAGTGAAAAATTAGCAATATCACACAAGTCCAATTTCACCCAACACCCTTCAACATACTGAAATTGCATGAAAAGATAGAAAAACAGCATTTTTAACCCATTTCTTTTGAGAATTTGACAAATCTCAAAGAATTAAAGTTGGAGATATTATAGTTCTGAGTTCACCCATAAAATTTTAGATAAATATATGAAGTATTGGATTTATAGTGAATTATTGGGTAAAGGGTGTCAAAACTATTCTGCAGACAGATTTCTGTGTCTGTGTTCAAAGCCAATTTTGGGCTTTGTCTAGCCAGAATTTCAACATAAAAATCGCGATGGACTTTGAGAAAAACTTGTTATCTTTCCAACAAGACCAAAATCAACAAAATCCAAGATGTGTGCAGGTAGTGGTGCTCATTTTACTGAATTGTGTACAGCTTGACAGAATTCCTGGCATGTTGCACAATTCGAATTTTTACCCCAACTTTCAGTTCGAATCAGAAAACGTGATGAACATAAAAGTTTCTCATAACTACGAGATAAATATCATATAAAATTTTCAGAGCATTCATAATATCCAATTAATCCCAGAACTCAGCTAAAGTTTCAGCAAATTTCAGGCATGCATCAAGATTCCTAGTTCTACAACATTCTTCCCAAAATTTCAGAGAAAACTCATACATATAAGATGCTTTCCATCATTTATAATTAGAGTAGGAGAGTGAAGAGTTCCTACCTCTTTGGAGCTTCAAGAATGGTTGATGGTTTGAGTAGTAGCCCTCTCCTTCTCCTTCTCCTTCTCCTCTTCCTATTCTTCTTCTTCTTCTTCTTTCTTCTCTTCCTTTTTATTTTCCCTTTTTTTTCCCTAGCTAATTTCAGCCATGGGCTGAAAATAATGGAGAGAGGGGGAGAGAAAGGGACCTAGGAGAGGGGAGAGGGGTGGGGGGTTATGGTGTAGGGTGAGGGGAGAGATGGGGGGTTAGGTGTACTTGGTATGGCAACTTAGTGCCATACTCTATTTTTCTTTTCATTTCTTTTTTTTTCTTTCTTTTTTTTTTCAAAATTAGCCATCCAAATGCTTGATTTTATTACAAGTTTGCCATTGCAAATATCTCATTTCCCTTTTTCACAATAACCCTTCACTTAAAGAAATTTGCCTTAAACCCAATCTTACAATGATACCCTCATTTGGGTATAAATGAAAAATCGAGGGGCAATTTGCAAATCTCTCCATTCCCCGGGATTGGCGTGCACATGTACGAGAAACTTGGATGAATTTAACGATTACTTAGTATTTGCACACTAGGGTTGTTACAGTTTTCAAACTTGTCGTCGGACAAAATACACAACAAACAACAATAAATGAACCCAAGAAGGATAAAATATATGATATGCTAGATACGTAGATATAGGTATACAACTGACAATGTATCTGTATACAGTACAAAACAAATGGATTTGTGGTTAGGTTTTTTGATTGATTTATAAATTAATTTATATTAAAGAAAATATAAATTAATTAATTTATATTAAAGAAAATATAAATTAATGAAATAAATATAAATGTTTATATTTTATATTCACAGAAATCTATTCTCAAGCTCGAGCACGACGGATAGCCCTAGCTCCAGCCCTGGTTTTCTGCAACAATCTCCATTCAAGTAAGTGATTACATTTATAGCTCTCTAAATTGTGCAATGTGTATGTTTGAGGATTAATATGACCTTTAGTTGTGGTTGGAAACAGTTTATGGTCATTTGTGAACATTGGTGGACGTGTAAGGAACCCAACTTTGGGTGTTTTTAGAGTATTTGTGATAATTGAGGTTTGTTGTAGGGTTTGTTAACGAATATGGAATACAATAATTGGTTTGATGGAAATTACTATGAAGAGTATAATGAAATTAATTTGAACGAGCCTCCTAATTGGCCCATTTCGGTAAGTATGATTTTGCATTTACTATATTTATAATTGTTAATGAAACTTATACATATTTAACGAATATCGTAGTATGATATACCTGAAACGAATTACGAGCCTGAATCATGTGATCAAACAGTAGAGTGTACGAAAGATTTCATCACTAACGAGGTTATTATTGCGCCTCATTTTAATTACCAAAACATTAAGAAGCTTCATTCACAATATGATACATTTGATTTAACACAATGTAAGGTAATTGTTACTCGTGATGATCTCATAAATTGGGTGAGAGATACTGGAAAACGGAATGGATATGTCATTGTTATAAAGCGGTCAGATACGCCACAACCGAGGAGGAAAGATTCTGTGACATTGGTGTGTGAGAGGAGTGGGAAGTTTAGAAAGGACACTTACTACAAGAATATTCCAGATGAATTAAAAAGGAAAGGGACTGGAACAAAAAAATGTGATTGCCCATTTAAATTGAAAGGGATGCAATTGACAAATGGGGGTGAATGGGTAGTTGTTGTAAACAGTGGAATTCACAATCACCCACTAGCTGAGCGGTTAGAGGGCCACTCTCTTGTTGGTATGTTAAGTACTGAGGAGAAAAACATGATGATTGATATGACAAGGAATGCAGTCCCCCCGAAAAACATTTTACTGACAATGAAGAGAAACGACAGTGGAAATGTGACACATTTAAAGCAAATATACAATGCTCGACAAAAATATCTCCGTGAAATAAGAGAAGGCAGATCTGAAATGCAATACCTGTTGAAACTTATAAATGATAGCAACTATGTTGAATGGCATAGAAAGGATGCTGAAACAGAGGTTGTAAAAGACATTTTTTGGGCACATCCGGAGGCCATTCATATGCTAAACACATTTCCTTACGTACTGATTATGGACAGTACGTACAAAACAAACCAATATAACTTCTCACTCTTTGATATTGTTGGAGTGACATCAACAGAGTACACATTCTCCGTGGCACATCATACATGCAGGTAGAGCGGACTGACAACTTTGTTTGGGCACTAGAGATGTTAAAATCTTTGATTAAAAATGCCGATCGATTTCCACTTGTGATCGTCACCGATAGAGACATAGCTTTGTTGACTGCTGTGCAACTCGTGTTTCCATCAGCAACACACTTACTATGCCGATGGCATATTTGCAGCAACGTCCAAGCAAGAATCAAAAAATTGGTAAAACCCAAAGATTTGTGGGAGTCAGTGACTAAATCATGGGAAGCAGTTTTGAACTCTTCAAGTGAGGAAGAATTTGAAAGCAGTTGGAGCATATTTGTACAAGAATATGCCGAGTTTCCAATGCTGCTAAGTTATATATGTGAAACATGGCTGCCATATAAGGAGAGATTTGTAGGCGCCTGGACCAACAGAGTAATGCACCTCGGCAACATAACAACAAACATGTATGTAATGTTTTTCACATAGTAAACCCAGATTTAACTTGAATATTGTAACAAGTTCATTTTACATGCACATGAAGGGCCGAGGGTGCTCACAATACATTGAAGAGGATGCTTCTAGCACGCACGGGTGATTTCTGTCATTCTTGGAAAACAATTGACAACTTAATCACACTTCAACACACTGAAATCTCGCGATCATTTCAAAGAAGCATTATTCATGTGGAGCACCAGTTTAACACTGAGCAATACAAAAATTTGACTGGTTTTGTGTCAAAAGAAGCCCTACATCACATCAGTAAGGAGTACCAAAGAGTCGGTAATGTTGGGATTGACCCATCTATTTGTGGTTGCGTAAAAAGATATGCATATGGGCTGCCATGCGCACATATGCTTGCCGAGTTTTGTAGGTTTGGTTGGGCGATTCCTTTATCCTCTGTGCATCCACACTGGAAAAAATTGGCCATTAATAGAGGCATGGATGCTGAGTATGAACAAAATGGTCATTCGCTCAAGACCTAGAGGCCGTCCAGAGGCAATTTAATAGCTGTGATATATCAGAAAAAAGGGTCCTCCATGGCAAAGTACGTGAATTAGCTTATCCTGATACTACATCAATGCGACCGCCACCAGAAAGAGTTAAAACGAAAGGCCGTCCACGTTCTAAAGTTGACAGAGCAACCAATCAGAATCCTTCGTACTTCGAACACATCGATGCGGTGTATGATAGTGTTCTTGCTCCTTTAATCGACGTGTCGGTGAAATCATCGAAACGCAAGAAAATACCATACTCCGAATGGTTTCCTGAACAATTTGTTCCTTACATTGAAAATATTGTTGATGTAGTGCCTGATGGCAATTGCGGATTTCGAGTCATTGCAGAGTGGGTAAGCTTGGTCGGTGAGGGCAATTGGTTTCAAATACGGCAGGATCTCCTCGATGAGTTGATCTATTGGCATACTGATTACATTGAATTGTTTGGGGTTGACCGTGCTAACGAGATTCAAAATATACTTCATATGCCCAAACCCACAGTAGCACCCTTCGATAAATGGATGACCATGCCCGATATGGGTCATTTGATTGCTTCAAGATATAATGTAATCGTCGTCCATTTATCGAACCATCTGTGCGTGACATTTCTTCCATTGAGAGATGCACCGCCACCGCCCGAAGAACAAAAAATTATTGGGATCGGCTTCGTGCAGAATAATCATTTTATAAAGGTATTTTTAAAATGGTATTAATCTTACGACTATTAAGGATTTCTTTTCAATTATATATAATCTTTTCATCCTGTTTGCAGGTCATCATGCATGAAGGCTCACCAATACCACCTCTCTGCAATGGAAAAGATATCACTATGCATATGCTAGCGGATGGGAGACTCCTTACGTACAAAGGATGCATCACTTTAGATCTTTATTACATTTGAATACAAATGTAGCAACCCAAGATGTATTTATAGATTTAAGTTAATGTAAAATATGTCCATTTCGTTACTATATTAATTGAGTAGTTTTATATAAAATTTAATGCATGCTTGTTAACAGTTGTTTGGTTCAGCACTGTGTTGCGGAGAACAACATGGCTGTAACTGGTTATGTTAGGGTTAGGGTTAGAGTATGGCTTTAAGGTTAGGAAAATTGGTTTGGTTTATGATTGCAATGTCTTGGTGGGGGTCGTATGTAGAAATTCTTTAAAATTAATCTTTATCAATTGGTTTCAAATATACAGGTGCACCATTATCATACGAACTTAAGCTTCCTAATGTGGACACGCATTACTCTTTATTGCCATGTAAGTAATATTTAACTGTAGTTAATATCAGCTTATGATTTCTTTTATTTATGCCAAAATGAGTAATTTGCTAAAATATGACTTTGTATTTTTATACAGATGGATGCTGCGAAGGACGCTAATTTGCGTAAAACTGTAAGGCACTAATCATTCTTGTACAATATGTGCTCTCATTTGTTTTCTAATCATTCTTGTATATTTATAGGTTAACTTGCTTCAGAACCATAATATACATGTTAAGTTACGTTCTTATAAGAAAATTTGGTGGGATAAGGTATGATTGTTTTTACATATGTAATCTTTTTCATAGTAAAAATATTTTAATTAATAATTATTTCTTCTTATTATTTTCAGAAAATTGAAAAAAGAACAGTAAATTCTACTGAGGCAAGGAATAATGGAAAAAAAGGAACTTGTTTTTCAGAGGTAATATAAAATTTTGAGATGGTTCATTCAAAATATCGTTTTCATTGATTATCCTAATACACCGTTTCATTGAATATCCTAATACACTGTTTGTGAAATAGAATTGGAAGATGGTTTTAGCAGAGCTTAAATGGGTTCGCAAAGCACAACGACAAACACATCCACGAAATAAGGTAAATAGAGTTCTCACTTTAAATTTTTTTTGGTCACGAATATATATTTATTTCTCTAACAAATTTGTGTCTGTTAATTATCTAGGTTATTGCACATCCAAGTGGAACTTCAGCATGGATTGAGCTTGACACTTTCTCTCTTTATAACGTGATGAGGAACAAGTTTTCTAGTCAATGATCTACTTGTGCTGTTATTAGAACTCCAGTGTCGTGATTGTAAACTAACAGGATCACAATGGGTTGGTTTTGGAAACAAATTCTACGGCTTTAATTTATCTCCATTGTTAGTTATGTGGATGCATCGCAGCGACCACATATTCACGCTTTTAGAAGCCTATAAGATGGGAAGTCACTATATTTAGAAGCCTCAAGAGCCTTTTACACCCTCATGAATTTTTTGGTGGGGTGTTCTTGGGATTTAGCTTTTCATGGGCACATGCAAGCATGTTTGCACATGTTGAATGCATGGTCAAGCCATACTACATGTTTGGGACTGAGGAATTACAGTTTGTGAGCGCGTAATTCAAGATTGTTGCCGCCACACCGATTGTTGCCGCCTCCACAGCCGCCGACCACCCCTCTCCCTCCGAACATCGCCACGACGTTGTCGGGTATGTGTTTGTGATTGGCTCTTGCCATCGATCACATTATCTCCATTGCTGTCGAGACGTTGCGTTGCACGAAATGCCAGTGGGGCGAGGGGGGAGGGCGACGAGAAGAGGAGGGGATGGATGGATGATACGATGTAGAGGGACCTCCACAATGGCATGCAGCAGGTGGCTGCAGCGAGGGCGATCATGTTGAGGGATCAGAAGAAGTAGGACATTGCGACCTTGCCGCGGTGGGATGGGGCCAATGGGCTCGGTGGTGAGGACGAAGGTAGAGAGGTCGACGCGTCGGTGGAGAGGCCGGCGGGGAAGCGGAGAGCAGTGTAAAAGGAGAAGGAGGGGAAGAGCGCGGTGACGGTGAGGAGGCCGAGGGCGGCCTTGACGGAGCAGGCAAAGATTAAGAAGTGGTATTGTGGATGTCTGCCCTTCGTCTGCATGCCATGGTGATGCCGACGCTGCCTGCAATGATCTTACAATGGTCAACTCTGTCGTTCCTCCTCCTACTCCGATGAGGCCAGCATCTCATCCCATACTTCTTCATCTCCACCACCACCATCAGCATCTTCTTCTCCATCTTCTTCCACAAAGCTCACAACAAAACACCCACAAAATCCTAGCAAAAACTCAAACCCAACTCCCACCCACGGCCTCTTATGCGCCACCCGCCGCACCACCACCTCCACCAAGGCCTTCCCTCTCCTCGATGAAACTTTGGCACCCCGACGGCCCCCTTCAACATTGAACCATCGCCGGAAACCATGCAAATTAAACACGAAAACAGCCTGTAGACGTTTCTGCTGCCGTTCGCAACCGCCTACCGCCTGCCTGACCTACGCCATCGCACAGCCGCCGCACCTTGCGCTTGTCTCCGCCCACCGCCACCCTTGAGAACCATTCCGACGAGCATGACAGCCCCCTCGTGCGTGCTTGCGTGAAAAAAGAAGCAGAAAAGGATGGGGAGGGCACTGTAAAAAGAAGGTAGGGGCATTGGTGAGTTAAAGTTTAAATAATAACAATAATATATTTAATATTCATATCACACTTTGTCAATCAGACACTGTCAATTGACAGGCTCACGGGCTCACGGCTTGCTCCACTTTTTTTTGTGTCTGTCAATTTAAAAATAATATAATATTGCAATACACTTTTTTCTGTGCCTGCACCGCTTCGTCCTGCGGTGCAGATAGCACTGCTCTTTGCTTTATCTAACGAGATCCTGGTGTGAATATAGGAGAAGGAATGTATACACCTCATACTCGGTGTAGGTATTTGACAGTTTCCTTTAAAAAGAAAAAAACTGAGTGAGAGAGAGAATGATTTCTGACCCGTGAATTGATTTTGCAACACAATTTGGGAAACCTGTCTCTTCTATGCACCGAGTATTCGGTGTATGTAGCATTTCTCGAATATAGTCCCCTCGCGATGACATGATAGTCATTGCTATCAATCTGGGAGGCTTTGAGGTCAGAAAGATGGTCCCATCAATGGGAAGGCACTGCTAGTAGAGTTGGATACTTGGATGGTATGGTGGCTTTACACAATCAACTAATAAAATTCCACGTGAAGTCGAGCATTGGACAGTGCGGGGGCGAACATATGCGGCCAAGGAAGTGCTACGCGTCATCCTTGCCACTTTGCCACGTTTTGTTTCGTTGTTGCATTGCCTAATATGATAGCAATAATCAGGCTAGTTCTATTTAATAATTATATAATAGCAATCAGGGGTGATGAATCAAATAATTCTCCAATAAAAAACATGACAGATAAAAATAAGCAACTCTCAAACAAATGCATCATTATTTCAGATTTGGAACTGTCCCCGTCTGTCCCATCCTTCCATATATATCTATATTATCATGTGTCTTTGGGTAGGAAGTACAAGATTCAAAGTCGTGAGCTAAGGGCCTGTTCTTTTGTCCGATAGTCATGAACTTTTCTACACCCTCATAAAATTTCAATTTCCAATCCTTTTTCCAATAATCACCACCGTTCATTTTGATGTACTTATCATGAATGATGAACATACCAAAAATTAAGTGAATCCAACGCTATTTTACCCTCGATCCGATTGCCACAAATTCAACGTTTTCAGAACAATAGAACTTTTTGTCACGAGCCGATCGAAGGTCAAATCCCCCTAAGATTCACCCATATTTGGGATTTGGGGTTTTAGAATGTGTACAACAATTCTAAGCAAAAAAATTTCAATAACGTCAGTGGAATGTGATGTTTTTGAAGGGTGGTGTAGGAAATTTCCTACACCGAATGCTCACCTCCCTCAAGCTCTTTTTATAATGATATATCTATAAATATACTGGTGTTTTTTAAATGATAAGTTATTGTTGTTCTTTTAAAAATGAATCAAAGAATTTGAGGTGTTGCGGGGTAGAACTCGCGTACAATGAATTTGTATTATGGGGAACCAAAGGCACGGTAGTTATATTGATAAGAGGATTTTGGTAGGCTTTTTGACATGCGATTCGTGGGGTGAAGAGGCTAAACTCGTCGCCGGGGCAGACCCCGGAGTCAAATCCCACCGGATGCGGCGGAGGAGGATCGGGCGGCGGGAGCCGAAGGCGGATGTCGACCAAGGGGCGAGCTACCCTGCACAACGAGCAACTCGTCAGAAAGGCCGGGTTGGGGTCCAACCCTTAGCCTCTCCGATGCCTAAGTCAGTAACTGGACTTAAAGCGGGGTTTGGGCACGCAGGTCAGACTAAGGGTGTGTCGACCGTACGTGACGAGCTATAAGTGGGAGAATAAAGATATGGACGACCTTTGCTCTCGTGTGTGAATAATGGGATTCAGAAGGAATTTGCCAACCCCCTCACCGTAGGAAGTGAGGGGGTATTTATACCTGACGGGAGATGATTAGGTGGGGCTGACATGGCATGCTGACTCGACGTGCTGAGCTGGCCCGGCTGTCAACGGAAGCTTCGGACGCAGGTGTCAAGAACAGGAGTGTCTGCCTCGCTTTTGTCAGACGGCGCAACGGCCAGGGGCACTTTTGTCAGGGTGTCAGGGCCGAAAGCATTAAGTGTCAGGGGGCGCAGCGGCCAGGGGGTGCTTTGTCAGATGGTCGAGCGGCGCTAGTGTCAGTCGTGTCCTTATACTAGGTTGTTTGTCGTGCGTGATGAATCAGCGATGCTGCCCCGCGCGGCGGGGACCGCCGGGTCGACCTGTTCGTGGGTTGTTCGGCCCGGTCGCGCACCTTTTCGGTTGCGGATCATGGACCGCTGGCGGGGAGGGATATGCACGTGCCTCTGTCAGCGTCCAAGGCTGCGCTGTCCGGGTGTTCCCCAAGCACAATGTCCCTGGCGGGCCGAGCGAGAGCGGTCATACGCCTCGGCCGGGAGGGGGGCGCCGCGAGGTGCGCCCATTCCCATGTGGCCTCGGACCTCCAGGGCGGCAGTCCCTTTGCAAAGGGGTGAGTCAATGAGGTATATCAGTGGTTCTGGGAGGGAGTCGGACTCCCACGATCTTTAGGTCGTAACATGAGGGATGAAATATTTTTAAATGAACCGTGCTAAATCGGGAGAAAACTAAATTTTGCGGAGAACTAAAATATTTGAGGTGAACTAAATTCTTAGGAGAAAGTAAATTTTGGTGGAACTAAAAATTTTTTGGGAACTAAATAAAAATTATTGTGCTTTTATTTTGAAAAAACTAAAATTTTCTAGGGGGGATTTCTTAAATGTGCAGTGCCCTACGGGTATGTGTTATGATTAGTATATCTATAGAGTGCAACTATATACACAGAAGAAGTCGGTGTAGGGATGGGAATTTTTACCTAAAATGGAAAATAAACCATTGTGTTGTCACTTCACAAACATCCTTTCACCTATTTTATTTTCTTTTTTAGGAATTAGTCTCATCACTACACCAAAATTTCGGTGTATATAGCAATCTCCTATCTATATTATCTTTTGTATTTGGATAGGAAGTACAAGATTCAAAGTGATGAACTGAAGTAACCAAACAAAAGACGAGATGGACTAAATGCACCTCAATTGAGGTGCATGTAGGTGATGGAGGTGAAACAATGCCAAATATGAAGGTCTGTGCTACATACACCCCTATGAGTAGGGGTGTACATAACTTTTTGTGCCATATTTCCCCTAAAATAGAAAAGAAAATGATTGAATTGCCCAATCAGTTTATCATTGTTCCAAATTTGGAAAATAAAGTTGCATACACCCCTATGAGTAGGGGTGTATATAGTTGTTTCCAATATGAAAGGAAATTGTGAGAGATATTTGACGTGTCGATAACGATTATTTGTCAAAAATAACAAAATACATCACTCATTCATCTCCTCTCTCTTTCGCTTTTTGCCAAAAACGGCAACTCAATCATTGCGTACACTAATTAGAGCTGTATATTGACGTCCTTGCCAAAAATAACTCTCAAACAAATGCATTGTTATTTCAGATTTGGAAATGTTCCTTTCTGTCCCATCCTTCTGTATAATCTATATTATCATGTGCCTTTGGTAGGAAGTCCAAGATTCAAGTCGTGATCTAACTATTATAATACAGCCGCAGCCCAACGTGTTGCATCATCAATGACATCACCTCTTTGGCTCCATCCATGAGCGGAACTAAATAGATAGCTTGCTTCAGCCTGCACTCGGAATAAGCCACGGGCGCGAACACCACAAGCAAAACAGCTTGCTTGACTGTGCTTGCAGGAAGGATCAATGGAGGCCGTCGAGGAGGTGGTGATCGTCGGAGCTGGGCTAGCCGGTCTTGCAACGGCACTCGGACTTCATCGGTCATCAACATCAACCCTCACTCTCATGAAGTCACGAGGCTAGCTAGTCAAGCAGATTGAATGAATGTTTATATGAACATGTCTAAATCTGCAGGAAGGGAATTAAGAGCCTGGTGATCGAGTCATCGGCGTCTTTAAGAGCGAGCGGATTCGCCTTCAGGGTGTGGACGAATGCGTGGAAAGCACTAGATGCGCTTGGCGTCGGGGACGCCGTCAGGAACCATCACCTCCGTCTTCAACGGTACAACATATCTACAATTTTACAGTAAATTTAGGGTTTTCGAATTGGTTTTAGATTTTTTTTCCCCTTTAACCCCCGCAGAGGGACTTCTTCGACTGCTTTTTCTTGGGCTCAGACCTCACAGTTGTCATTCACAGCACACGGGAAATGGTAAGGAGTGCCAGACCCCCTTGATTGATTCAAACGAACTTGATTGATTAATGATTAGCACCAGCAAGCTTATGATACAGTGGGGAGCATGAAGTTCGATGTGTGAAGAGGAATTTGTTGCTAGAAACACTGGAAAAAGAGCTACCCCAAGGGACGATCATGTACTCGTCTAAGCTGGTCTCTATCGAGGAGGCTGGTGAGCTGAAGCTCTTGCACTTGGCCGATGGAGCCGTTCTCAAAACTAAGGTATTAGTAGGGTGCGAGGGGGTGAACTCGCTGGTTGCAAAGTGGTTAGGTCTCAAGGAACCATCCTTCTCTGGTCGTTCCGCTACCAGAGGTTTTGCCACGTACGCGGACGGGCATGGGTTCAAGCCCGAGTTTGCCCATTATCTTGGGGAAGGATTTCAGTTTGGCTTGATGCCGTATGACGAGCAGAATGTCTTCTGGTTCTTCTCCTGGACTCCAACTCAACAAGGTAGGATTTCATTCGTTCTTTTGCGCAACTATCAGATTAAATTTTGACTATGTACTCCCAATTTCCTACGGCAGAGAAAGAAGTGGGAGAAGACGCGACGAAGATGAGGCAATTTGTGCTAAGCAAGCTACGGATGCACTCTAAAGTGCAGGAAGATGTGCTGAACATGGTAGAACAAAGCGAAATGGGCAGCGTGTTGTTATCTCCGCTAAGATTCAGGTGTGCTTTTGAGTTGATTTGGGGGAACATCAGCAAGGGAAATGTCTGCGTGGCCGGAGACGCACTCCATCCGATGACCCCTGATTTGGGCCAAGGAGGCTGCACTGCTCTCGAAGACGGCGTTGTCCTGGCTCGGTGCTTGGGGGAAGCCATTCTGAACGGCGGAATCAAAGGAGAGAATGAGAGAATGAAGGAGGGGCTGGTCAGATACTCCAGAGAGAGGAGATGGAGGAGCTTTGGGCTCGTTGCGACTGCCTATGTCTTGGGATGCTTGCAAGAAAGCGACGGGTGGTTGATGACTTTTGTGAGGGACAAGCTACTGTCTGGACTGATGGCTAATGCGTATCTGAAGAATGCAGACTTTGATTGTGGGATGCTATGAGCCAGTTGCCTCTCTGTGTGCCTTTCCATAAACTGCATCTCTTTTAGGTTTGATTGAACGAAATGGAAGTCGCAGCATCTTTCTTGAATAGGGCTTTAGGTTTGTTATAAAATAACAACAAATGCTGCAAAGAATGTCAATAAAATATACTACAAAGAAATGACCAACCAGATTAGTATTTTCTTTCCAAAAACCAGATCGAATACCATAGTGAGAACTGCGACCCTGTAAAAGTGGGGGATTTTATTCATTTTTTAAAGTACTACACAAACTTGTAAAAGTTTTCTTTGAAATTCATTGTGCATCATCAACATCTTAGCCTTCATCGTAATAATTGGAACTACACTCCTTTAAAAGTGAGCGATTTGATTTTCTTTTCAAAGTATTACATGTTGAGTGTATCTTATATGCATATTTCCACTCCTTCCGCGTTTTCTATGTTTATTTTGTATCATTCTCGTCGTTTTACTTGTTTTTATCCACTTTATACTTTGGGTATCTCTTTTGTACATTTTAGGAAACTATATATGCTCAAAACAATGAAATTATATCAAGAGAAGAACATTGGAGAAGAGACGGCGAGGAGAAGAAGAATGGAGACATGATGGAGGATCTTGGTGGACAGAAACAGGCAGCACAGCCATGTCATCATATTATCTGGAGAAGAGAGGATGGGCAGCTTCAGCGGCACGGCCGAGCCGCTCAACAGCACAACTGTGCCTTGTTGAAAACAGGAAGGGGTCTGTTGGCCCTCTACAGACACGGTCGTGCCGCTCAAAAGCACAACCATGCAAGCGGATGAGTCTGGAGCTGCTTGGAGCCGTGGAGATGAATTAACAAGGCTGTTCCTATTAGTGCCACGATCGTACGCAAGACGACGACTTTACGCTAATCCTACGTTCCTATTATACTTGGGAGCGAGGACGCGAGCGGGTGGTGAAGCTTCAAAACCCAATAACCGTCTGTGAATAAGACCATACTTGCAAGCATTTCAGAACAACAGAAATAACTAAGAATTTAAAGCCAACATCTAGATAGAGTGCACAAATGTAATAAGGGCCCCAAGCATGGCCTACAACAACATAGTTCTACAAAGATGGGTACACACCTTATAGAAATGCAGTAAATGAAATCCTAAGTAGTAGTAGGTAAAGCTCAGCAACAGCTAGTCCTTCATGGGGAGAACTTCTGGATTAGCGTACTCCTGATCCAGTAGATCAGTTCCCTAAATCAGCTCGTCCTCAATATAACATGTCTTGTCCTGACATACATTCCAAATAACATATAAATGTCTATCAGCAAGGTCCTTGGCAAACAATAATATGATTAGGATCATTGGCAAGGTTTTCGAAATAGTTTACATGGCAGTTAAGCATTTATGAATAAACGAACAATTGCAATTTCCAAGCAGTTCAAACAAAGATTACATTAGCACGGCAGTTCTATTTCTAAACAGTAAGAAAAGATTTCTATAATTGCATGGCAGTTCTACTATAAGGGAAAACATGGCAGTTCTATTTAAGTGAAAGCAGAGACAATTCTACATGTCGTACATTTTCGGTATAGCATTTTCAAGATGTTCAAGAGTGTATTCAATTTAGTGCACTAAGGTTCACGTCGTTAGGCGACAAGCAAGTGAATCTACCTTCAAGTGCCATCGAAGGCGACCGGTTTACTTTCTACTAGTGTCCGCGAACCCAACCCCATCCACGTGTACTTTCTGGACCACGAGCCAGAATCAGCCAAACCGGCTATCAAAAGTTGTAATACCGGAACACGAGCCTGACTAGCCAAACTGGCCCACAGGAATAGCCAAATCTTGGCATGTAATATCTGTGATTAGCCAAACTGGCCCGTACGTTCTATGAGTAGCAATGGTTTTAAGAGGTTCATATATGTCCAGCAGTGTTGCATTTCATATCGTTCAAGGTATTATCAGTTAAAATGTCCACACGCATGCACACACATGTTTTTATCTCGCAATACACAAAAGTATGCAGTTTGATGTCACATTAGAAGAAGCGGTATTTAAAACCAGTAGAAAGTATACACTTGCATGTTTAGTGATTTTGGTGTCGCTGTGTTTGTCTCGTCAAATGTGATAAAGTTCATTTTCTGTTTCGTTCAACATAATAAATGGTTAATAAGAAATTATACAACTACTAACTCGTATAACTAATTGATCATTTATATAATTAAGCATATAACTTAAAGTATAACATATATTTAAAAGTATTATTAACATTTTATAACTTAATTAACTTAATAACCCGAAACTTTAGTAGCTTAATAATTTTAAAACTTAACTTTATAACTTAATACTTATTACTTAAAATAACTCTAATAACTTAAAAAAACTTGATAACTAAAAAAATAATTTACTAACTTAATAACTTTAAAACTTAAAATAGATTAAAATGTTTTAATAACTTTAAGTAATTTACTAACATTAATAACTTCAATAACGTATCTATACCCAACAATTTTATTAAACCCAATAGTTATTAACCCAATAAGCTACTTATAACTCCAATAAACACATACCCAATAACTTCACTAACTTGATTAAAACCCAATAAAACCCATATCAAATAAGCAACTTAAACCCAAAACCCAATAAGTTTAATCAAACTTAAATAAACCCCAAAAAAAACATACCCTACCCAATAAGCCAAAAAATTTGTCGTCTCTTCTTCTCTTCTTCTCACTCTTCTATTCTCTTCTTCTCCTTCTATCTTCTTTCTCTCTTTGTTTCTTGTCCTTTCTCTTGCAGGGAGAAGAGAAGATGGAAGGAAAGGCAGCTTGGAGGAGCGGCACGTGGCCTGGAGGAGCGGCAGCGGCAGCTGTGCGATGAGGCACGCACGGCAGCAAGCGGAGGCACAGGCGCGTGGGCGGCGGGGGGCAGCGCTGGGCACGCGTGGGCGGCTAATCTACAGGCAGCACGGCAATGGGGTGGCCGGGGGTGGCAGGGAGAGGAGGGTGATGGCTGAGGAAGAGAGGAGGAGTTGGTTCAATTTCAGTCTGAGAATTCAGATCTGAAATCAGATTTGATTTCTGATTTTTTTAATTTCTTCCTCTCTCAATCTGATTTCAGATTTGATTTGGGGTTTGATTTGGCTGAAAATTGATTTTGGTTTTTGAATTGGTTTGTTGATTGTTGTTATTGGAGGAATTTGGGTTGATCAGAGAGAGGGGAGGATAATGATGCTTCTACCGTGTGTTGTTGTTGGCTGTTGATTTAAGAACGGTGAAGAAGGGTTGTATATTGATGAGGGGGAGTTGGATGTGGGGGAAGAGTAAAGACGTATGTTGGATCTCACCGATATATTTTGGTGGGATGTAATGGTGTAGAGTTAGGGGTTAAGAGTAATTAGTTTAGGATTTTAAAAAGTAACTAATTACGATATGGTAAGAATTCGAAAAGCAGAGGCGCGCTCGCGTCGATGCGTAGAAGAAAGAAACGTACGAACGAATAATACACGGACGACTGAAATAAAATACAGGCACACACGAACTTAAACACGCATAAAAATACAGAACATTACATTCTACCCACTTAAGAAAAATTCCGCCCTCGGAATTCTTATCAACTAAGGAGCAGGGAACAAATATGAATAACGCTCTCGCATTTCATCTTCCTACTCCTAGGTGGATTCTCCTGGTGAGTCATGAAGCCACATCACTCTCAAGATCTCGACGACTTTGTTCCTGATCGTCTTCTGACGTCGGTCTATGATCTGCACCGGTCGTTGCTCATATGTCAGGTCTGGTTGAACCGTAATCTCCAAGCGATCGACGACATGAGAAGGGTCGTTGATGTAATGACGCAGCTGAGACACATGTGACGTCCCCTAGATGTGAGCATGCAAAGTGTGCAATAGGATTGGGGATACCAGATTTAAATATTTATACCGCAAGCGCACGGCGTTGTAGTGTGGTTTGGGGTCGAACTCAGGGAGGCGTGGTTATGCTTGTCTAAAGAAGGAACAGGTTCACCCTATGGGTGAGCTAGCCCGTATGATCGATTGGTTGTCACGGAATAAGAAAATTCGATGGATAAACAATATCAAAGGAAACCTAGGACTTAGGTTTTCACCCTATCATGTGTTCTCGCCATTACGACCGACGGATAGGAAATCGATTGGACTTAGGTTTAGTGGTGAGACGTTGCCTCTAAGAGTGATACCAGCGTCCCATGGGCCCGGTATTGCGGTCGGTGCCCAGGATGATAAGCTGGACTACTCGGATTCGGTCGATGGGCATTCCCATGTCCATTAACACCGACCGACTCCGGGTGCACTAAGCTCGCAACGATTGCTCCTGACATCTCATCATGCCGTTCCCACGCGCTAGGATTTGATGCATACTCTAAGGGCTTGAGCTATGGCTAGGGGGTCAACCGGGAAGTTTATTCCCCCTTGGCCCGACGATCAAAGGCGGTCTTTTTCCCACCGATGACAATAAAACACCCCGCGTAACCGGCTAAATTCCTAATCCCTACTGAAATCCTAGACCTATTGACGCATTAGGGAGAACCCACGAAGGGGTTTCCACCAAAATCCCAGATTTGGGAACTACTCACACATTATAGCTAAAAAGCGATCTAAATGAAAATCGATCGTGGAAATCATGATCAGGCAATTAAAACGAAGTAAAAGCAATGCAATTAACACTATATTAAAGTTTGATAAAGATTAGAGAACTTACAAATAACAATAAAATTCCAGCCTTCACAAATGGAGAAAAAACAGGAAAAGATACACAGCTCTCCTTTTCTGAAAACCTAGGCAACTATATATAGAAAACGACTTCACCCGATCGGTTGAAGTATCAATCGATCGGGTGAGTTGCTTCGTGAATCGCTAGTCGCCATCAGGAGCTTCAACCGGTCGCGTAGCCCAAGCGGTTGGCGCCGTCGGTTCGATAATTGGAGAGCTTCAGTCTTCAGATGAACCGATCGGGTGATAAATCACCCGATCGGTTGGAACTATCCTCAAAATTGACAGCGACTTCAGTCGATTTGGCACAGTCAGCGGACGTCGGTTGAGCTGTCCGGGTCGTCTCTTGGAAGAATTTGCTACAGATGAACCGTTGGAATTCAGCTCCAAATTCCCGAGAACTCTGTTGGGATGACCCGATCGTCGACCCGATCGGTTGATCATCACATTGCTTCAGCATCCGCCCGGGTCGGACACGCGTGCATCACCCGATCGGTTGGCTGTGTCTAACCAATCGGGTGGGGGCTGAAAGATGGCAAACTTCGTCGTTTGGCTCCCTGGATTGCACGTGACTCCTCCCTTTGCTTCGGGGACTCATGATAACTTCGTTAAATGTCCCCTACACTGGCAATCTCCTGCAAACACACAAAAACAAGGAGAAGTGAAAGAAAACTAGAAAACACGAGAAAATGGTTACGGGACGAAGGAAAATAACGGAAAAACACAAAGAAGACGTGCATAAATATATAAAATATACACACACGTCAAAATCCCCCAAGCTGAACCCTTCCTCGTCTTCGAGGAAGATGAGCGAGAGTAGGAGCTCGGATGGAGAAAATAGAGAGAGAGAGAGAGAGAGAGAGAGAGACAGAAAGAGAAAACTCCTATAGATCGCCTATCAGAGCCAAACACACCACACGTAAGCAAGCATGCGGCAAAACACGACACTAAGCCAAGGAATACGAGTCCAAATAAGTGTTGGGCCCACGCGGTGAAGCACAAGTAAGTGTAGTTGTGTGCTAGCAGACGGTGTCACTATCTACATTGCGCAATATAGCTCCATATACACATACCCAAGAATTGACCCAAATATCGACTCAATTTGAAATTGCGGCGAATAAAAGCTCAAGCATGCATGAGAAGTGTGTAAGAATAGAACATTTCATGCATCGGGGACTCCACAACTAGGGTTAAGGAAGTCACCACACTATAGCCTAGATAATAGCTTAAAAGTTCCCAAGCCAAGTGTTTTCGAAAACGATGGGGGTTGAGATGATGTGAAGTAGAACACTCGGTGCAAACTCTCATCACCTTCCCTTTATTCTCGGTAGATAGGAAAATATTCACACTGGAATTTTTTTTGGGTTTTGGGTATTTGTATTTTTTTTGGCTTTTGGCTATACAAATATTTTTTCTTTTCTTTTCTCTTTTCTTTTCTTTTTGGGTTTTTCTTTCCTCTCTTTTTTCTGGGTTTTTGGATATTGAGGTATATACATGTGTACTCTCCCAAGTGGGAGAACGGTACACGACGAGGGGATTTGCACCAAGTAAAAAAAAAGAATATCGAAATCTAAACACTTGGGCAAAGGAAACATTTCTTGCTAATTAGAGCAAGGGCTAAATGGGTTATCCTAGTCCTTAATTGTGGAATCCCGACACATGCGAAATGAAGTATACGATATATATAGCATGCAGAAGCAGACAGTAGAAGAAAATACAGCATATTCAAACCGAAGCGTGATAATCTAGGGTTCAACCAAGGGTAGGTATATAAAATAACATCGCAAAGTAGAAGCACACCAAAAGACAGTCACGACACACGACTCACATAAAAGCTAAGTGGACCCACGAAGCGTGAAATGCAACGGGACTCGGCTTCCTAGGGTTAGTGAATGTGATCGTCTAGCTATGCTAAGAGTGTGTGTGTGTGTAGTTTTGTGGCAATTCATCATATAGGGTCATCTCCAGGAGAGCGAGAACAAAATATGAGAAAAAAGAAAAATACGATGGAACACGACTCAAAAACATAGAAAAACGACACAAATGACGCACAAAGTGCGACTCCCCCAAGCTGAAACTTGCATTGCCCTCAATGCAATAAAAGTGAATACGGGAGGGCAATGAAAATGGGGAGGATACGCACCGACTCAAAGAGAAATGAAAAACAAGAAAAATACACATACGAAACTGAAAAATAAAGAAGAATAAAAATAAAGAGAAACACATGAATAAAAGAAACACAAGCACATGCAAACCACACATAGAAACAGACACACAAAGACATCACACGACAAAACACACAAAAGTCGAATTCCCCCAAGCTAGACATGACAAAGATAACAAGATGATATGATCAAAACGATGCAGAAATATGCTGGGGGGAAATCGAAAAGGAAAAAATCAGAATGTAGAAGAGGCCGAATCCTCGTCCCCCTCGGAAGAGGATGTGGGTGTGCAGAGAAGTGGGGAGAGGATTGCAGGATGGGTGTGGATGGGTGTGGAAGTGTGGACGATGGGTGGTGTGGTGGTGATGATGGTGAGTGGAAGGGAAAAGGAGACCAAAGCGGTGGTGGATGGGGTAGATATGGCGGTAGAGACGGTGGTAGTAGAGGATGGTATGGGAAGGGATCACGATCACACCTGCAATTTCTTGCGGCGCCTATATGTGGTGACGGAAGTGGACGGAAGTGTAGGGTGAATGGAAGTGGTCGTGGGTGGGGATGTGGTGATGAGTGTGGAAGTGGAGGTGGGTGGAGGGATGATCGCCTAGGGGGAGATGGATGTGGTGATGAGTGTGATGGGGGAGGTGAGGAATGAGATGGTGGGGTGAAGATCATCGAGGGGGGAAGGTGGGGGAGTGGGTGGAGGTGGGCCGTGAACGTGAGTGAGAATACGAAGAATGGTGGCCACATTCCTCTCAAGTGCGAGGAAACGTGGGTGTGTAAAGATAGAGGAGGATGGGACCGAGGAGGCAGATGACGATATGATAGCTCGTAAGGAAGCTAACTCGGTCTCTAGCACGAGACGAGCGGAGACCTCACGGCGAACAGTGGAAGTAGAGGCAGGACGGGAAGTGAAAGTGGTGCCAGCGGTAGTGGTCATGCCAGCACAAGAGGCTAGGCCTAAAAGGGCCTCAGTCAGAGTCCCGAAATTGATAGGGCCAGAACCCAGGATGACTCTACTAGGGCCAGCCCTGGAGTCTCCCCAGGAGGCAGGGATATCCGGCTCGCCTAAGTGGGCGGCAGGGGAAGGTGGTCTGGGTGCGCCCTGGGGAAGGAATGGAAGACGTAACTGACGTCCCCCGCGTTTGGTGTGGTGCAAGTGTGCAGTATATGCTTGGGGGCGTGAGATTTAAATATTTATAACCGCAAGCGCATGGTGTTGTAGTGTGGCTTGGGGGTCGAACTCAGGGAGGCATGGTTGTGCTTGTGTCAGAAAGGACCGGATTCACCCCATGGGTGAGCTAGCCCAAATTGGATGATGGTTTGTCACAGAAAATAGAATGCGAGGGATAAACAATATAAAGGGAAACCCAGGACTTCGGTTTCCACCCGATCGTGCGATTCTCGCCAATACGGCCTAGCGGTAGGATAACGATCGGAATTAGGGTCTAATGGTGAGACGTTGCCTCTGGGAGTGATACCAGCGTCCCATGGGCCCGATATTCCGGTCGGTGCCCAGGATGATACGCCGGACTACCCGGGTTCGGTCAGTTGGCATTCCCATGTCCATTAACACTGACCGACTCCGGGAGCACTAAGCTCGCAACGATAACTCCCAACATCTCGTCATGCCGCTCCCGCATGCTAGGATTCGAAGTCTACGCTAAGGGCGTAAGCTATGGCTAGGGAGTCAACCACCAAGTTTATTCACCCCTTGGTCCAACTTTCAAAGGCGGTCTTTTTCCTGCCGATGACAATGAAACACCCTACGTAACCGATAGATTCCTAATCCCTATCGATTTCCTAGTCCTATTGACGCATCGGGGAGAACCCACGAAGGGGTTTCCACCAAAATCCCAGATTTGGGAACTACTCACACATATTTACTAAAAAGCAATCTAAATCAAAATCGACCGTTAACAACATAATCGGGCAATAGAAATGCGATGGTAGTAATGCAATTAAGATAATATCAAAGTTTGGTAAAGATAAGAAGACTTACAAAGAACTAGAAAATTACAGCCGTCACAAGAGAGAAAAACAGTAAAAAATAACAAATCCCCGTTTTCTCGAAACCTAGGTTTCTATATATAGAAAACGACATCACCCGATCGGGTGAAGAATCACACGATCAGGTGACCTACTGTGAACTTCGGCAGCAATCTTCAAAATTTCACCCGTCAAGTGACACGATCGGTTGGCGGAAGCTGCTCGTCGTTTGGATCTTGAGCGTCGTCGGGTGAACCGATCGGTTGATAAATCAACCGATCGGTTGGAATTGTTGTCCAAAAAGACAGAGACTTCGGAAGTTTTGGTACGGTCTGTCGCCCGTCGGGTGAGCTCTCCGAGTCATCTTCTTCGGGGAAACGGCTACAGGTGAACCGATCGGGTGAAGATCACCCGATCGGTTGAGTTTCAGCTCCAATTTCTAGATAGAGCGGTCAGGTTAAACCGGTCGGTGACCCGGTAGGTTGACACTTTCGTTGCTTTAGCGGCTGACTGGGTCGTGCACGCGTGCATCACCCGATCGGTTGGCTGTGTCCAACCGATCGGATGGGGGTTGAAAGATGGCGATCTTCGTCGTTTGACCCCCTGGATCACGCGTGACTCCTTCCGTTGCTCTGGGGACTCATGATATCGTCGTTTTACGTCCCCTACGCCAGCAAACTCCTGCAAACATACAAAAACACGGAAAAGTGAAAGAAAACAAGAAAATACGAGAAAACGGATACGAGCCGACGGAAAATAGCGGAAGAACACAAAAGAATACGTGCGTGACCATATGAAATATAAACACACGTCAAAATCCCCCAAGCTGAACCCTTCCTCATCCTCGAGGAAGACGAGTGAGAGTAGGAGCTCGAACGGAGAAAATAGAGAGAAAGAGAGAAAGAATAGAATTCTAAATCCTAAATCGCCCGTCAGGGCCAACAAAACCAAAAACGACACACCAAGCAAGCAAACGCCAAATCACACCACTAAACCGAGGAATACGAGTCCAGACAAGTGCCGTGGGCCCACGCCGTGAAGCGCGAGTGAGTGTGGTCGTGTGTTAGCAGTCGGTGTCACTATCCACATCGTGCAATAAGCTCCATATACACAAATCCAAGAAATGACCCAAATATCGATTCGATTCGAAATAAGCGGTGAATATATAGCTCAAGCATGCATGAGAAGAGTATGAGAATAGAAACGCATCATGTGTCAGGGACTCCACAGTTAGGGACTCGGGCATCACCACATTATCGCCTAGGTAATAGCTAGAAATTCCCTATTCCAAGTGTTTTCGAAAGCGATGGGGGTTGAGATGATGTGGAGTAGGACACTCGGTGCAAATTCTCGCCTTCCCTTTATTCTCGATACGTAGGGAATTATTCACACACATTTTTTTTGGGTTTTGGATATATGTATATTTTTTTCTTTCTTTTCTCTTTGGTATCTTTCCTTTTTGGTTTTTCTTTTCTTTCCTTTTTTTGGATTTTTTTTGGATTTTTGGGTATATACACATGTGTACTCTCCCAAATGGGAGAACGGTACACGACGAGGGGATTTTCACCAAGTAAAATAAAAAGAAATCGGATTCTAAACACTTGGACAAGGGAGATATTTCGCTAATCAGAGCATATGCTAAAATGGGTTATCCTAATCCTAACTGTGGAATCCTGACACATGCGAAATGAAGCATACGACATATATATATTCATGCATACAGAAGCAGATAGGAGAAGCAAATACCGCATATTCAAATCGAAGCATGATAATCTAGGGGTCATTCCTGGACATGTATATAAATCAAAATCACAAAGTAGAAGCACACCAAACAGCTAGGCACGACACACGACTCACATAAAAGCTAAGTGGACCCACGATACATGAAATGCAAGAGGACTCGGCTTCCTAGGGCTGGTGAATGTGATTATCGAAGCCGTGCTAGGTGTGTGTGTGATTTTTGTGGCAATTCATCATAGGGTTCATCTTTAGGAGAAAGAGATAAAAAGAAGAAAAGAAAAAGAAAAAGAAAAACACGGAGAAAAACGACTCACAAAAAGAAGAAAAAGACGCAAATGCCGCACAAAGTGAGACTCCCCCAAGCTGAATCTTGCATTGCCCTCAATGCAATAAAAGTGAATATGGGAGGGCAATGAAAATGGGGGGAATGTGCACCGACACAAAAAGACATGAAAACCAAGAAAAACACACAAACGAAACTGAAAAGAAGAATAAAAATAAAAATCATACCACACGACATATAAACAGAAAATAAAAATAGAAAATCACACGACACAACATATAAAATAAACACACCAAGAAAAACATCACATGACAGCATAAAGAAAAATTTGACTTCCCCCAAGCTAGACGTGACAAAGCTAGCGAAATGATGTGATCATGAATATGCAGAGATATGCAAGGGGGAGGTCAGAAAACAAAAAGAAATCAAAAAACAGGAGATGAATCATCCTCGTCCTCCTCGGCGGAAGAAGTGGGGGATGCGGTGTGGGTGGGTGAGGTGACTGGTGTGCGGAGAAGTGGAGAAAGTGGTCGAGGTAATGGATCGGTGGGTGTGGAGGAAGTGTGGACGATGTGTGGTGTGGAGGTGATGACGGTGAGTGGGAATGAAATGGCGACCAATGTGGTGGTGGGTGGTGGAGGTACGGGGGTATGTGAGGATGAAGGGGGAATGGGGTAGGTGAGGATGGTGGGGGAAGTGATCGAGAACGCACCTGCAATTTCGTGCGGCGCACGTATGGAGTGACAGAAGTGGAGGGTGGTGGAGCTGTTGGGGCGACAGTGGAGGGAATGGAAACGGTGGGGGTAGATGAGGTAGTAGGGATAGAGGTAGTGATATGTGGGGATGGTCGCCTAGGGGGTGATGGTGGGGGGGAAGAATGTGATGGGGGAGGTGAAAATCGTCGAAGTGGTGAAGGTGGTGGTGGTCCGTGGACGTGAGTGAGAATGCGGAGGATGGTGGCCACGTCCCTCTCAAGTGCGAGGAAGCATGGGTGAGATAAAATCAAAGGGGGTGGGTCCGAGGGGGTGGAGGATGCAACGACAGCGCGAAGCGAAGCCAACTCAGTCTCGAAAGCGAGACGAGCGGAAGTGGCTCGACGAAAGGAGGAGGAGGAGGTAGTGCAGATCGAAGGGGTGGCGACGGTGGTGATCGGAACAGAAGCTGGGATGACATGACTAGGACCAGCCCCGGAATCTCCCCGGGATGCAGGGATATCCTGCACGCCTAAGTGGGCAACATGGGAATGTGGTCTCGGAGCGCCCTGGGGAAGGAATGGAAGACGGAGCCCCTCTATAAACTCGGGATCGGGAGGAAATGTCCAATCTGCCGCCAAAGCAATAGTCGTGCGAGCGGGGTTGGGCAGAATGGTATAGAGAGATGGGGGGTGTCCGTAATGGAAGGTGAAGCGGCCATCGGGGCAGGGCTTAATCATGTGAATATGCCACAGGACATCTAGATCTAGACGTGATGGTCCTGCGACAGTGGGTGTGTCATGAGGGATGATAATGTTGAACTGGGGAGCCGAAGCTATGATTGTGATAAGGCCCCCGCAACAAAGCTTACCCTTGCCGGCACGGTTAATCTCCTGAAGCTTGGAACAAGCCAAGCACCAGCATGGACGGGAACGGTAGGAGCCCTAAAAGAAATCCCGTCATCACCCTGAACGAAGGGAAAGGTCATGGCCCAAAGAATGAAGAGATCAGGGATGGTCACGGTACCTGACTCATCCCTGGGGAAAACGTGGAAGAAATAATTCGGTGGGCCAGACGGAAGATGGGGTGAATGATGGAGGAGGCCTTGGCCTTACCTCGAGGATAGTCAGGGTGAAGGTTGAGGCGGAACCAAAACTGATCGACGTCAAATTCGGGGGATACCCGGAGCGGTGGATAGCGTCGTCCCCAAGGATGGGGAAACCAAAGATGTTATTAATTTCATTTAGGTGGGTGCGAATGGTTCTGTTATGGATGCGGAAGATGACGATCGACCCTGACTCACAGACAAGTGTGGATAGAAATTCGAGTGTGAGGGAGGGGTAGGACACCGCAGTGGCGTTCAGGAAAGCTAACCAACCTAAATTTGCGAAGAGAGTCTCGACCTCGGTGAATACACCGAGATCGATAAGTGATTGGGTGTGGGCAAATTTGGTCGATAGATGCCCCCGAGCATCAAGCCTAAAATAGAAATCTTTATGCTCCTGGTTTCTAAACCGGTAGCCACGCGGGCCCATCAGTGGGTCCTCAACTGGAATCATAGGTTGGGGTTGAGGTTGGGGCTGTGCAGGCTGTGCGGGAGGAGGGCGCGTGTGTGGTGGACGTGTGGTCTTACGTCTCTTGCGAGACGGCCCCTCCTCTCGCATGATACTCTTACCTTTATCCTTATCCTTGGCCATGTGAGTGTGCGTGTGTGAGTGTATGCAAGATGCAATGAATGCACACTAACACAGGCAATTGAGCAAAATAAAATTCTTCGACAAAATAAAAATTTGAGCTAAGGAGCGAAGTTACCCAAGCGAGATGGAGATCCTTGCTCGTAGATGTCCTCACGCTACGCAATGGGGGGGAAGTGTGAAGTCGCGACGCTTCTTTTCAGCAAAATTTTGAAAATGGGGGGAAATGGGTGAAAATTAGGGTTTGACGCGGGTGAAATCGAAGAGAAAGGGGGATGGATCGATGGTGAGATGGAGATAGAGATGGGAGGGATCGATTGGGAGGGGTTTTCGGTCGGTTGAGTGAAGGAGGAGGCCGGTTGGAGGGAGGGGAAGTCAAAACGGTGATGAGAATCGAGATCGGGCGAGGGGGGAAATGAACGGGTGGAGTTAGGTTATTTATAGGGTTTAAGTCGAACCGATCGGGTGAAATGTCACCCGATCGGTTGACTTTTAGGTCGAAAAATTTGTCGAAAAGAGGCTACAGGCGACCCGATCGGTTGAGAACTCAACCGATCAGGTGGCCGCTCTACACTTTTTCCCGAAAGTTTAGTACAGCTCACCCGGTCATTCACACGATCATGCTTTGCATCAACCGATCGGTTGATCAATTCCCAAAATACCCGAGACTTCTGCTCAGCTCACACGGTCTGCCACCCGGTCATGCAATGCTTCACCTGACCGATTCGCATGGAGAGCAGATACGGCCATTGTCTGATACGTCTCACCTGATCGGTTGAATAACCACCCAATCGGGTGAGGCCTTGTTTCCTACGAAAATTTACGAATGGCCTTAGTTCTTCGATGGATGATCCTGCAGCTGAATTTAATTATTAAAATGGAAAAAATAAAGATAATAAAAATCCTAAAAACGAAGATAAAAGTTTAGAGCATGGGTTGCCTCCCATGAAGCGCTTTTGTTTAACGTCGTTTGCTCGACGCCCGTAGATGATATTCAAGGCGGACGGGGGTGATGCTCTAAGATCGGCATCGCTTCAGATTCAGAATTAGCGGCCATCGGTGTCGTTGGCGGTGACAAGAAAACTTGCTCGACGATTCTCCCTCCGTTGACGGAATCCGGAGGCTTCTCCCTTAAATTGGCGTTTACCGCCACTCGCTTCAGGATTTGGATCTCGTCACCGATGAGCCCCATGGGCTCTTTCCCATTCCTCCTCGTCAGAGGAGCCTTTTGAAATCCGGGAGGGACCGTATGTGCAGCATCCGTTTTCCCAGAGACATCATCTCTCATCAGGCCGACTGGTTCTTCTAAGTCCCCCAAGATATCGGGGGGATTCCTTGAAAGAATTTCCCAGGAGCTTGCCTCCACAGCTCTCTCTTCTTCTAACTCCAGCATATTGCATCTTGGATCATCCAAGGGATCAGGGTGCTTCATTGACAACCCCAAGTCAAATTCGACTTTCTCGCTGCCGACGTTAAGGGAAAGCTTCCCATTCTTCACATCTATCAAAACGCTGGCAGTGGCCATGAAAGGCCGTCCAAGAATGATGGGGGTGTGCACATCTTCAGGCATGTCCATGACGACGAAGTCCACTGGCACATGCACGCCACTTACGTTGATAGGGAGGTCATCAACAACCCCCACCGGATATTTGACCGAACGGTCTACAAGCTGTAAGGTCATACCGGTGGGCTCTAAATTGCCCATCCCTATCCTCTTATATAGCAACAGGGGCATCAAACTGACGCTCGCTCCAAGATCGACGAGCGCACGATGGATCTTTACCTCCCCGATCGCACAAGGGATAGAGAAGCTCCCCGGGTCTTTAAGCTTAGGCGGATTTGCTCTCTGAATGAGAGCGCTGCATTCCACCGTTAATACAACCTTCTCCTTTCTGGATCCTCTTGTCACTAAATCTTTTAGAAATTTGGCGTTGGAGGGAATCGTCTCGATAGCTTCAAGGAAGGGGATTTGCAAGCTTAGATCCTTGACCATGGCAAAGAATTTGCCATACTTTTCGTCTATCTTGGTTTGGGCCAGCCGTTGTGGAAAAGGCACAACGGGCTTGAACACTTTGAGGCTCCCTTCCTCGTTTTTCCTCTTCTCCTCTTCAGGGACTCCCTCCGGAGTCATTGGTTTTGGCGACGAAGCACCGTCATCATTCAATTTTTCAATTGGTCGCTCTACGACCAACGGTGCTTCCGGTTCCTTGGGGGGGCACTCTAGTGGGGAATTGTGTTCCGCTTCTCAAAATGATAGCGGACACATTCGCATGATCGTGCGTGAGTGCCAGCGTCTGGTTTGCTCCCCTTGGGTTCACTTCAGGTTGTGGCGGCAATAGATTTTGCGACCTTGAAAGGTTCGTCACTTGTAACCCCAGCTGGGTTACTTAGTCTGTGAGAGCCCTCTGCCCCATTTCCAGCTTCAGATTTATCTTCTCCTGGTTGATTATGTATTGAGTCAAGAGGGATTCAACTGGAGAGATGGCCCTCTGCTGACCAAATTGCTGCTGCTGCTGAATGGGCTGCTGATTCCTGGGAGCATATTGCTGATACTGTTGTGGAGGCTGCTGCTGCTGAAACTGCTGCTGCTAAAACTGCTGTTGCTGAGATCTAGCTGGCTGATATATCTGTTGTTGCTGCTGCTAAGGCGGCGGTTGCTGATACGGTGCCCGGTAGCTAAGGCTGGGGTGATTCCGGTTGTTTGGAGAGTAGGCCAGGTTGGAGCTAGTCCGTGGTGGGAACGGCACATTTCCCGTAGGATTGTAGAATAGTGCGCTCGTTTGGTCCAACGGTGGTGAGATGTCACCACCCTCGAAGTCCCCCATGACTTCTGCTTCCACCGCCGCAATATGTTGTGTACCGACACCACCGGCACCTACCATTAGCGCGGAGATCTGGGTCGACAGCAAGTCGAACTTGCTGGATAATTTTTCGACGTCCTCGACCCTGTGGATACCCCCAGATCTAGGTGTGGCTCTCTCGTCACACCATTGTTCATTGTTTGATGCCATATTTTCTAGAATTTGTCCGGCATCTTCTTCACTCCTGGACATGAAGGACCCCCCCAGCCGCGGCGTCCATGGAAGATTTCAAGTCATCCCTCAATCCGTTGTAAAATAGATTAATTATCTGCAACTTGGGAAGCTCGTGATGAGGGCATCTTCGCTGCATCTCTTTAAATCTCGTCCAAGCTTCATGCAGGGACTCGTGGCTGGCTTGGGAGAAGGAAGAGATCTCACTCCTCAGCTTCATGGTCTTCCTCGGAGGGACGAACTTCGTCAGAAAAGCGTTTGAAAGCATCTCCCAAGTGTTGAACGTATTCGGGTCTTTCCCCCTAAGCCACAGCTTGGCCTTATCCCGCAGAGAGAAGGGGAATAGTGACGTCCCCCGCGTTTTGCGCGCGTCTGGCGTTTGCAATATATGATTGGGGGCGTGAGATTTAAATATTTATAACCGCAAGCGCACGGTATTGTAGTGTGGCTTGGGGGTCAAACTCATGGAGGCATGGTTGTGCTTGTGTCAAGAAGGATCGGATTCACCCAGTGGGCGAGCTAGCCCGAATCGGATGATGGGTTGTCGCAGAAAATGGAATACGAGGGATAAACAATATAAAGGGAAAACCCGGGACTTCGGTTTCCACACTATCATGCGATTCTCGCCGATACGGCCTACGGGTAGGATAGCGATCGGAATTAGGGTCTAATGGTGAGACGTTGCCTCTAAGAGTGGTACCAGCGTCCCATGGGCCCGATATTCCGGTCGGTGCCCAGGATGATACGCCGGAGTTCTCGGGTTCGGTCAGTGGGCATTCCTATGTCCATTAACACTGACCGACTCCGAGAGCACTAAGCTCGCAATGATAACTCCCAACGTATCGTCCTGCCACTCCCGCGTACTAGGATTCGACGTCTACGCTAAGGGCATGAGCTACGGCTAGGGAGTCAACCGCCAAGTTCATTCCCCCTTGGCCCAACGGTCAAAGACGGCCTTTTTCCCGCCGATGACAATAAAACACCACGCGTAACCTGTAGATTCCTAATCCCTATCGATTTCCTAGTCCTATGGACGCATCGGGGAGGACCCACGAAGGGGTTTCCACCAAAATCCCAGATTTGGAAACTACTCACACATATTTACTAAAAAGCGATCTAAATCAAAATCGACCGTTAAAATCATAATCAAGCGATTGAAAAGCAGTAAGAGCAATGCTAATAACACTCTATTAAAGTTTGGTAAAGATCGAAAAACTTACAAATATCTGAAAAATTACAGCCGTCAAGAGAGAGAAAAAACAGCGAAAAATAACAACTCCCGTTTCAGGAAAACCTAGGGGTCCTATATATAGAATACGATATCACCCGATCGTTTGAAAAGTCAACCGATCGGGTGACCTGCTTCGTTTCTTCGGCAGCTCAGCACGGGACTTCACCCGGTCGTATGGCACGGTCGGTTGAGGGTTGAAGCTGATCGGTTGGATCTTCGTGCCGTCGGGTGAACCGGTCAGTTGAGCTCTACGTGTCTTGGCTTCGGAGAATCGGCTACAGATGAACCGATCGGGTGAAGGTCACCCGATTGGTTGGCATTCAGCATCAAATTTCAGAGAGTTGGGGCGTTTGAACCGGTCTCTGAACTGACCGGTTGACTTTCCGCCCGCTTCAGCTTGTGTCTGGGTGGTGCACGCGTGCATCACCTGATCGGTTGGAAGTGACCAACCGGTCGGGTGAGGGACTGAAAGATGCTATCTTCGTCGTTTGACCCCCTGGATCACGCGTGACTCCTCCCGTTGCTCTGGGGACTCATGATATCATCGTTATATGTCCCTTACGCTGATAAACTCCTGCAAAACACAAAAAACAAGGAAAAGTGAAAGAAAACAAGAAAACACGAGAAAACAAATACAAGACGACGGAAAACAGCGGAAAAACACAAAAGAAGACGTGCGTGAATATATGAAATATAAACGCATGTCAAAATCCCCCAAGCTGAACCCTTCCTCGTCCTCGAGGAAGACGAGTGAGAGTATGAGCTCGGAGGGAGAAAATAGAGAGGAAGAGAGGAAAGGAGAAAACAACAAAAAAAATCCTAAATCACACGTCAGAGCAAGCAAAATAAAAAACACACACCAAGCTAACAAACGGCAAATCACACCACTAAACCGAGGACTACGAGTCCAGACAAGTGTCGTAGGCCCACGTGGTGAAGCGCGATTGAGTGTGGTCGTGTGTTAGCAAACGGTGTCACAATCTACATTGTGCAATAAGCTCCATATACACAAATCCAAGTAATGACCCAAATATCGATTCGATTTAGAAACATCGGTGAATATATGGCTCAAGCATGCAAGAGAATAGTATGAGAATGGAAATGCATCATGCGTCATGGACTCCACAGCTAGGGGCTCGGACATCACCACACTATCACCTAGATAATAGCTAGAAATTCCCTATTCCAAGTGTTTTCGAAAACGATGGAGGTTGAGAAGGTGTAGAGTAGAACACTCGGTGCAAATTCTCGCCTTCCCTTTATTCTCGGTAAGTAGGAAAATATTCACACTAATATTTTTTTTGGGTTTTTGGATATATGTATATTTTTTTGGCTTTTTGGCTATACAATTTTCTCTTTTCTTTTCTTTTTGGGTTTTTCTCTTTTTTTTTTGAATTTTTGTTTGGATTTTTGGCTATACACATGTGTACTCTCCTAAGTGGGAGAACGGTACACGACGAGGGGATTTGCACCAAGTAAAACAAAAAAGAAATCGGATTCTAGACACTTGGACAAGGGAGATATTTCACTAATCAGAGCGTATGCTAAATGTGTTATCCTGGTCCTAATTGTGGAATCCCGACACATGCGAATTTGAGGCATACAATATATATATTCATGCATACAGAAGCAGATAGGAGAAGCAAATACCGCATATTCAAATTGAAACATGATAATCTAGGGGTCATCCCTGGACAGGTATATAAAATAAAATCACAAAGTAGAAGCACACTAAACAGCTAGGCATGACGCACGACTCACAAAAAAGCTAAGTGGACCCACGATGCATGAAATGCAAGAGGACTCGATATCCTAGGGTTAGTGGATGTGATTATCGATGCCATACTAGGTGTGTGAGATTTCGTGGCAATTCATCATAGGGTTCATCTCTAGGAGAGGGAGATTAAAAAAAGAAGAAAAGAAAAATAAAAACACGATGAAAAGGACTCAAAAACGAAAAAGAAAGATTCAAATGACGCACAAAGTGCGACTCCACCAAGCTGAAGTTTGCATTGCCCTCAATGCAATAAAAGTGAATATGGGAGGGCAAAGAAAATGGGGGGGAATACGCACCGACACAAAAAGATAAGAAAGACAAGAAAAACACACAAACGGAACTGAAATTAAAGAAAAATCACACCACACGACATTAAAACAGAAAATAAAAGAAGTAAAAAGGGAAAATCACACGACTCGACGAATAAACAAACACACAAAGAAACAGCACAAGACGACACACAGAAAAAATTGACTTCCCCCAAACTACACATGACAATGCTAGCAAGATGATATGATCGTGAAAATGCAGAGATATGCAAGGAGGGGTCAGAAAACAAAAAGGAAATCAAAAAGCAGCAGAAGGGGAGTCCTCGCCCTCCTCGGAAGATGGTGTGGATGGGTGGTCGGGGAAGGCAGGGGGTGAGCGGAGAAGTGGGGAAAGAGGTGGAGGAATAGGTGTAGTGGGGATGTGAATAATGGGCAGAGTGTCGGTGGAGATGGGTGGTGGTGGAAGTACGACGATCAAGGCGGTGGTAGAAGGGATAGAAATGGGGAGAGAAGACGTGATGGTGACAGTAGTGGGTGGTGGTGGGAGAGATCTGGAGCGCACCTGCAATTTCTTGCGGCGCACATATGCAGTGATGGTGGAGGAGGGAGGAGGTGGTGTGGGGGCGACAGAAGTGGTCGTGAGAGGAGAAGTGGATACGGGGATGGGAATAGATGTGGGAGGGGGAGATGATCGCCTAGGTGGGGGTGAAGGAGGTGGGGATGGGTGGGATGGTGGAGGGGAAGAATGTGATGGGGGAGGTGACGATCATCGAGGTGGTGAAGGTGGTGGTGAGGGGTGTGGTGTGGGTGGTTGTGGTCCGTGGACGTGAGTGAGAAGGCGGAGGATGGCGGCCACGTTTCTCTCAAGTGCGAGGAAACGTGGGTGAGTGAGAAAGGAGGACTGTGATGGGTCCGAGGGGGCAGAGGACGTGGCAAGAGCACGGAGTCTAGCGATCTCGGCCTCGAGACCAAGACGAGCTGATGTCTGGCGGTGACCAAAAGAAGTGTACTGACGTGAAGCGGAAGTGGTGCCGGGAAGTGATGTGGGAGTAGTGCCGGCGGCAGTGGTCATGCCGGCACTAGACACAAGGCCTGAGATGGCCTCAGAAAGATCCTCAGCAGTGATAGGGCCAGGAGCACGGGTGGTGCGACTAGGGCCAGCCCCGATGTCTCCCCAGGACACAGGGATATCCTGCTCGCCTAAGCGGGCGGCAGGGGAAGGAGGTCTGCGTGCATCCTGGGGAAGGAAAGGAAGGTGCAACCCCGCTAGGAACTCGGGATCGGTCGGAAAAGTCCAATCTCCCACTAAAGCTATAGTCATGCGAATGGGGTTGGGGAGAATGGTGTAGGGGGCTGGGGGGTGGCCGTAGTTGAAATCAAAACGATGATCAGGGCGGGGCTTAATCATATGAATATGCCGCATGACATCAAGATCTAGACGTGAGGGTCCTGCGGCGGTGGGAAGACCTCGGGGGATGTGGATATTAAATTGGGGAAAAGAAGCAATGATAGTGATTATTCCCCCACAACAAATCTTGCCCTTGCCAACCCGACTAATCTCTAGGAGCTTGTAAATAAGCCAGTCGCCGGCATGGACGGGGACAGTAGGGGCCCTAAAGCTAATACCATCATCGTCTGGAACGAAAGGGAAAGTCATGGCCCATAGAATGAAAAGATCAGGGATGGTCACTGTGCCTAACTCATCCCGGGGGAAAATGCGGAGGATATGATCCGATGGGCCAGACGGAATATAGGATGGATGATTGAGGAGGCATTGGCCTTACCTCGGGGATAGCGACCGACTAGGGTGAGGTGGAACCAAAAATGATCGACGTCGAATTCGTGTGGATACCCGTAGTGTCGGATAGTGTTGTCCCCAAGGATGGGGAAACCAAATATAGTATTGATCGTGTTCAGGTTGGTGCGGATGGTTTTGTTACGCACCCGGAAAATGACGGTCGACCCCGACTCACAAACGAGTGTGGAAAGAAATTCTAGTGTGAGGGGCGGGTAAGACACAGCGGTGGCATTCAGGAAGGCTAACTAACCTAAGTTTGCGAAAAGAGTCTCGACCTCGGTGAAGACACCGAGATCGATAAGCGATTGGGCGTGGGTGAATTTGGTCGACAGATGCCCCCAAGCATCCAGCCTAAGGTAGAAGTCCTTATGCTCTTGGTTCCTAAATTGATACCCATGCGGGCCCAACATTGGGTCCTCAGGGGGGATAACAGGTGGGGGAGAGGCTAGTGATAGTGCACGTGGTGTATTGGGAGGAGGACGTGTTTGTTTGCGTCTCTTTCGAGACGGTTCCTCCTCCCGCAGGATACCCTTCCCCTTATCTCGTTCCTGGGCCATAGTGGGTGCGTGAGTGTGCTACAAATGAGTGTAGAGTGTGATAAAAGCACGCACACACAAACAATCAAGCAAGTAGAAATTCTAGGGTAAAAAGTAAAATTTGAGGAGTGGAGCGAAGTTACCCAGTAGAGATTGGAGTTCCTTGCTTGAAATTGACCCCAACACCGTGCAATCGGACGGAGTGTGGAGCCGCGGCACTTCTCTTCAGCGAAAATTCGACAATGGGGGGAGATGGTGGGATTAGGGCTTGAGAAAGCGAAATGGGAGAGAGAGAGAGAGAGAGAGAGAGAGAGAGAGAGAGAGAGAGAGAGAGAGAGAGAGAGAGAGAGAAAACGATGGAGAGATGGAAGGGGTAGGTGGAGAGAGAGGCCAGAGGGGGAGTGGAGGTCGTGGGAGAAATTTTCCGGCCGTTGGGAGAGCGGGGGAGACGAAACGATGGCGGGTTTTATGAGATCGGGCGAGGAAATGAACGGTCGGGGCGGGGGTTTATTTATAGGGTTTAAGTCGAACCGATCGGGTGAGTTGTCACCCGATCGGTTGACTATTAGGTCGAGATTTTCAGCTGAAGAGACGCTACAGGCGAACCAGTCGGTTGATAACTCACCCGATCGGTTGGCCGCTCCACAAATTTTCCCGAGAGTTTGGTGTTGTTCACCCGGTCAATCAACCGGTCATGCTTCTCATCACCCGATCGGTTGAAAAATCTGAAAATTTCCCGAGACTTCAGCCCTAGTTCACCCGGTCTGCCAACCGGTCTCGTATATTTTCACCCGATCGGTTCATTGAGTGACTGATACGGCCAGCAGCTGATACATCCCAACCGATCGGTTGAGTTATCAACCGATCGGTTGTGGCCTTGTTTTCTGCAAAAGTCCACAAATGGCCTAAGTCCCTCAACGGAAGTTCTTGCGGCTGGATTTATTTATTAAAATAGATGAAATAAAGTTAAAAAAATAGTCCTAAAAATTGGAAACAAAGGTTTAGAGCATGGGTTGCCTCCCATGAAGCGCTTTTGTTTAACGTCGTTAGCTCGACGCTCGTTGATGATGTTCAAGGTGGGCGATACGGGTGATGCCCAAAGTCTGGCATCGCTTCAGCTTCAGAGCTGGTAGCTTTTGGTGTAGTCGGTGGAGACAAGAAAATTTGTTCGACGACTCTCCCCTTGTTGACGGGGTCCGGGGGCTTTTCCCTCATGTTGGCGTTCACCGTCACTCGTTTAAGGATCCAGACCTCATCTTCGGTGAGCCCCATGGGTCTTTGCCTTTTCTCCTCGTAGGAGGAGATTTCTGAAATCCAGGAGGGATCGTGTGCGTTGCATCTGTTATCCCAGTAACATCATTCTTTTTCGGGACGACTGGTTCTTCTGAGTCCCCCAAGCTTTTGGGGGGATTTCTTGAAAGAATTTCACAGGAGCTTTCCTCCCAGCATTCTCTGTTTCTAACTCCAGCACGTTGCATCTTGGATTATCCGGGGGATCGGGGTGCCTCATTGACAATCCCAAGTCAAATTCGACTTTCTCATTGCCGACGTTAAGGGAAAGCTTCCCATTCTTCACATTGATTAATACGCCGGCAGTGGCCATGAAAGGCCGTCAAAGGATAATAGGGGTGTGTGCATCTTCACGCATGTCCATGACAATGAAGTCCACAGGCACATGCACCCCTCTAACATTGATATGGAGGTCATCTACAACCCCCACCGGATATTTGATCGATCGATCTGCGAGCTGAAATGTCATGCCGGTGGGCTCCAAGTCGCCCATCCCTATCCTCTTATACAGCGACAAGGGCATCAAACTGACGCTCGCTCCAAGATCGACGAGCGCACGATGTATCTTTACCTCTCCGATCGCACAAGGGACAGAGAAGCTCCCCGTGTCCTTAAGATTAGGAGGATTTACTCGCTGGATAAGAGCACTACATTCTGCCGTCAGAATGAATTTCTCCTTTCTAGAACCCTTTGTCACCAAATCCTTGAGGAATTTCGTGTAGGAGGGTATCGTCTCTATAGCTTCAAGGAAGGGGATTTGCAAGCTTAGATCTTTGACCATGGCAAAGAATTTGTCATACTTCTCGTCAAGTTTGGCTTGGGCTAACCGTTACAGAAAAGGCACAATGGGCTTGAATAGCCTGAGGTTCCCTTCCTCATCCTTTTTCTTCTCCTCTTCATGGATTTCCTCCGGAGTAGTTGGTTTTGACGACGAAGCACCGGCGTCATTCAATTTTTCAATCGGTCGCTCTACGACCAATGTGCTTCCGGTTCCTTTGGGGGCACTCTTGTGGGGATTTGTGTTCTGCTCCTCAAGACAATAGCGGACACGTTCGCATGCTCGTGCGTGAGTGCCAAGGTCTGATTCGCTCCCCTCGGGTTCACCTCCGGTTGTGGCGGCAATAAGTTTTGTGACCTTGAAAGGTTTGCCACTTGTAACCCCAGCTGGGTTACTTGGTCCGTGAGAGCCCGGTGTCCCATTTCTAGCTTCAAATTTATCTTCTCCTAGTTGGATATATATTGATTCAAAAGGGACTCAATCGGAGAGACGGCCCTCTGTTGGCCATATTGCTGCTGCTGCTGAACAGGTTGCTGATTTCTGGGAGCATATTGCTGATATTGTTGTGGAGGCTGCTGCTGCTGAGGCCTAGCCGGCTGATATATCTGTTGTTGTTGCTGCTGAGGCGAAGGATATATTAGCTGCTGCTGCTGCTGCTGCTGATACGTTGTCCAGTAGCTAAGGTTGGGGTGGTTCCGGTTGTTCGGAGAATAGGCCGGATTGGAGTTGGTTCGTGGTGGAAAAGGCACATTCCCCGTAGGATTGTAAAATAAAGCACTCGCCTGGTCCAATGGTGGTGAGATGTCACCACCATCAAAGTCCCCCATGACTTCTATTTCCACCGCGGCAATATGTTGCGTACCGGCACCACCGGCGCCTACTATCAAAGCAGAGATCTGGGTCGACAACAAGTCGAACTTCCTGGATAATTTGTCGACGTTCTCGACCCTGTGGATGCCCCCAGATCTAGGTGTGGCTCTCTCGTCACACCACCGCTCATTGTTCGATGCCATGTTTTCCAGAATCTGTCCGGCATCTTCTTCGCTTCTTGACATAAAGGACCCTCCAGCCGCGGCGTCCATGGAAGATTTTAAATCGTCCCTCAACCCATTATAAACCATATTTATGATCTGCCACTTGGGAAGCTCATGGTGGGGACATCTCCACTGCATTTCCTTGTATCTGGTTCAGGCTTTATGCAGAGACTCGTGGCTGGCCTGGGAGAAGGAGGAGATCTCACTCCTCAGCTTCATGGTCTTCCCCGGAGGAAAGAACTTCGTCAGAAAAGCATTTGAAAGCTTCTCCTAGGTGTTGAATATATTCGGGTCCTTCCCCCTAAGCCACAGCTTGGCCTTATCTCGCAGAGAGAAGGGGAACAGCTTCAGACGGATCGCCTCAGTTGTGACACCATTTATCCAGAAGGTGTCACATTTCTCCAAGAAGGAGTCCAAATGTTCAATGGGGCTCTCCATGGGTGCCCCCGAGAATTGATCCTGCTTGATCCACGTCACCAAAGATGGTTTAAGCTCGAAGCTTTGCGCCATAATAGCAGGAGGACGGATGTCGGAGGTGGACTCGAGGGATGGCATCGAGTACTCCAGCATGGACTTGTGAGGTGGGGTGTTCTCCCCCATGGTTTCCGGCTCTTCTCTTCTTCGCTTCTCTGCGGCAAGACGCCTTAGGGCGGCGTTTATCTCCGGATCAACGGGAATCAAGTCGTCGAGACTTCTTGAACTCATGCGCATTAAAAATAACAAACACCCATGAAGCGAAAAGTGGGAAAGAAACAGATAAAATAAAAAACAAAAGTAAAAATAAGAAAATAAAATAGAAATGGAAAAAGAAGAATGCAAAAATTATCGCGAGATAGGGATGTGAGCTAGACTCAAGGGTTTATGAAACCCTAAAATAACAAGCACGTTGCCTCCCCGGCAACGGCGCCATAAAGCTTGACGTCCCCCGCATTTTGCGCGCGTCTGGCGTTTACAATATATGATTGGGGCGTGAGATTTAAATATTTATAACCGCAAGCGCACGGTGTTGTAGTGTGGCTTGGGGGTCGAACTCAGGGAGGCGTGGTTGTGCTTGTGTCAAGAAGGATCGGATTCAC